>JAZHEH010002136.1:0-102806 GCA_036589455.1 Ateles fusciceps
CTCTACTAAAAATACAGAAACTAGCCAGGCATGGTGGCACTCACCTCTAATTTCAGCTACTCAGGAGACTGAGGCCGAAGGATAACTTGAACTTGGGAGGTGGAGGTTGCAGTGAGCCAGATCATGCCACTGCACTCCAGCCTGGGTGACAGAGCAAGACTTGGTCTCAATAAAACATAACAAAACAAACAAACAAAAACTAATTGGTGGGAAAGAGTTCAAGGTAAGTGGTAGGACTGGTTTGTGCTGAAGATAGTGGCCCATGTGGGGCTATACTCTGATTTATTCCTGTGTCCATGCAGGCAGATTAGACTATGATCACGTAGTACAGAACCCTACATTGGTGGAGGAAACAGGTTGCTACTGCAGATTCAGTGTTGGGACTGGGGTTATGCCAGGAAACTGTAGGCACTTTGGTGGAATTTTGGCAAGAAACACTAAAAGCAAATGTGCTGTGATGGAATTCTTGAGGGTGGTGCCTAGTCCTGGGAGGGGTGTGGACACATCAGTGTCTAGTGGGTGTGCTTGTGAATGCATGAGAATCATGAATCATGTGGTGGCTGCTGTGAAAGAAGGAGGTCTGTTTTCACATTTCCTTTTCCTTAAGTGTTTAGTCCCCTTTCCCCCTGAGAGGAGACCTAGAGTCACAGGACAATGTGCAGTGTGACAGCCTGTGTGCAGGAGAACTGAGCCTCCCCTTACCAGACACCCAGAGGCCCCTCCAGGCCAGGCTCTGTAACATCTTTTTTTCTGACATCCAATCTGTGGAGTTTGTTAAACACCAAGAAATTTTTTTTTCCTGTTTCTTTTACTTTCTTTTTTTTTTTCTTTTGAGACAGAGTCTCACTCTGTCACCCAAGCTGTACTGCAGTGGCTCAATCTCAGTTCATTGTAATCTCTACCTCCCAGGTTCAAGTGATTCTCCTGCCTCAGCCTCCCAAGTAGCTGGGATTACAGGCTCACACTACCACACTCAGCTAGTTTTTGTATTTTTAGTAGACACAGGGTTTCACCATGTTGGCCAGGACTGGCACGAAGCAATTTTTTTTAACACCAACTTGTTGTCTGAGATTTTTGTCCTGATACTACCCAGAGTCAGCACAGACCATATTCAGAGTTCAGTCTCATCATATTACACTTACTGCACAGGCTTGTCACAAATCCCAGGGACCCATCTATGCTTCTGAGCTACTGTCTGTAAATTAGGGACTTCCATAATTTCCCTCAAGTTCAATAATTTGATAGAGATACTCATAGAATTCAGCAAAATTCTGTACTTATGTTAACCAGTTTACTATAAAACATGCAACCCAGACACAGCCAAATGGAAAAATAATGTATAAGACCAAAAAAAAAAAAAAAAGATTGGGAAAGATGGGGCATAAATAATCCTGGTAAATAGCTGTGATTAATAAAATTCGCCGGCCAGGCACAGTGGATCTTGCCTGTAATCCCAGCACTTTGGGAGGCCAAGGAGGGTGGACAACTTGAGGTCAGAAGTTTGAGACGAAACTGGCCAACATGGCAAAATCCTGTCTCTACTAAAAATACAAAAAATTAGGCAGGTGCAGAGGTGGGTGCCCATAATCCCAGCTACTTGGGAGGCCGGGGCAGGAGAATTGCTTGAACCCAGGAGGTAGAGGTTGCAGTGAGCTGAGATTGCACCACTGAACTCCAGCCTGGGCAACAGAGTGAGACTCTGTCTCAAATAAAATAACATAAAATAAATAAAATAAAATAATCCATCCTTTGTGTTCTTCAGCAACAGCATAGTAGAAAGACTTTTCCCATGATGACTTAGATGGTGTTGTATTTTCTTACTTATCACATAGACAGACATAGACTCTGCAAATTTTCACCTTTTTCTTATACAAGAATCAGCTAAATACTTTTCTTCAGTGGTCAAAATACTTTTTAATCAACTTCGCTTAAATTTTTATCGCCTCCCTGGGCTCCTGACTTTTAAGCTATCCTCAGTCTGAGTCAACATACAACCCCATTTTCTGTCTGTTTTTAAGAATCTGCTGACTTCAAGGTAAAACATTTTCTGATCTAGAATCTAATTTTGCCCCTTCTATCATGCCATTCTTATTCCACCTTCTTTCTAAACTTGTTTGCTGTACTCTATGAAAGAAAGTCCTTGTCTGCCTAAATGATGATATCCTTGAAAATCTTATACTTGATACTTTTTTTCTGTTGTTGGGATTCAGAACGTCTTAACTAAATATGACTTCGTTTTATTTTACAAAGTCTAGAAACTGCCCCCTAACAGCAACAACTCCCACCTATTCTAACCCTAACTGCATCTGCCTGTGGGTCCTCAGTTATCCTGGGCTCTGTAGCTTATCTCAGTATAAAGGCTTCTTCCATGGCTGGGGTGAGCAGGCTGGGACATCTGCAGGGGAGGCTGCCTAGAAAGAACTGACAAGGCCTTCAATAATCTCCTATTGCAGGCTCAATATTAGCCTTAGCTTGGAGTCACAGGGCTAGGCTTTAATTTCCAAGTCAGAGATGGTCACTGAGTTTTTGAAAGTAAGTGTTAGATTAATCCAGAAAGATTACTGAAATGCAGTGGTTATATAAGGGAAAAAAATTTTAAGGTGCTTAAATAGCTCAATGAGAAAAGCAAAAGTATCTCAGACAATACACATATCATTTACTTATCTCCATTACAGGATATTTAGTAAACAATTAGTAATATGAACAAACTTCTTCTAGAAGGTGCCCAGTCCTATCTCATAAAGTTTAGCATAAAATTCAGAAATCAATATAACAGGGCCAAGGAGTGGTGGCTCATGCCTGTAATCCCAGCAGTTTGGGGAGGCTGGGGCAGGTGGATCACATGAGGTCAGGAGTTCGAGATGAGCCTGGCCAACATGGTAAAATCCCGTCTCTACTAAAATACAAAAAATATTTGAGTGTGGTGGCAGGTGCCTGTAATCCCAGCTACTCCAGAGTCTGAGTTGGGAGAATCGCTTGAACCCAGGAGACTGAGGTTGCAGTGAACCGAGAGCATGCCATTCCACTCCAGCCTGGGGAACAGAGCAAGTATACATCTAAAAAAAATAAAATAAAATAATAATTTCTTGGAAATTACTATGTATGTTGAAGAAATAAATCAAGCTTGGTCAACCACAAAATGCCAATTAATCTGATGACATAACCAGTAAATTTTTACCTGGATCTTACAAATAAGGACACTACATAACTGTACCAATTCAATTATTGAATTTGGTTTGTTTCATTATGCAACTTACAACAGACTTTTCTTCAAGTCTCTCCCATGGACCACAACCCATAAACCATAGCTGGGCACTCTATGATTCTTTCATCACACTTTGATCAAATTCTCTAATATTTTTACAGTGACTCCGATACATTTCTAAAAGGAAAAATAAGGAACTAGGGACCCCAGGTACCACAGCTTTTTCCACTCATCAATCCTGCACCTTGAGTCAGGATTCCCCCCATGACTTTCCCATTCCTACGCAATCTGGATGAGATGAGGCACTGGTAGCACAGAGCTATCCAGAGAGGGCTCCAGTCCAGGGCAAAGCCACAGCAGAAGAAAAAGACAGAACTCCCAGGGTCCCAGCTGCTGGCCCAGGCACCATCTTACAGCTCCAGGGGACTAAGACCCGAGTTGGGCCAATGAGGATTTGGGTCCTCAGACTTCAGAGCTGACTGTGAGGAAGTTTGGGTCCTGCTACAGCGACTTTCAGCCAGTTCCAACCAGCCCCCACCCCCTCTCTCACCATAACAGACTCAGTACTCACCATTTCTTGGCTTTCAGGGGGTCCCGGTCTTTTAGCCATAAATCTGGGAATACCTGCAGGACACAGGGCCACAGAGGCTTGGCCTGTAGGAGCAGAGGATGCAGAGTGGTGAAGAGAAGAACTGGAACTCTGGATATGGAGAAACACAAAGGATCTGCAACATTAGGGAAGCGTCCTGTTCTCTCCAGCTGCACACCTGATTGGACAGTTTCTAATCTACTGCCCTTTACTGGATAAGGTTTCAGGACTCAGCCTTCAGGCCCTGAGTGGCAGAAAATTTGATCAGACACTGGGCTGAATGAAGCAAAATTAACAGCCTAGGCTGGAGCCTTTACAGGTAGAGGATTTCTTCCCTGATCTGAGCCAGGCCAACCCCAGAGGATATTTGCCTTTAACCTTGTGTATAACATCATATGTATTTATAATATAGTTATTCATAAATTGAAAAAACATAATGACAATTATTTTAAAATATCGGATTTTATGACCTTCCTTGCTACAGATCCTTTGCAGTGATTTGGTTTGGCTCTGTGGCTCGACCCAAATCTCATTTCATATTGTAATTCTGAGTTGAGTGCAGTGGTTCATGCCTGTAATCCCAGCACTTTGGAAGGCCCAGGTGGGTGGATCATGAGGTCAAGAGTTCAGACCAGCCTGGTGAATATGGTGAAATGCTGTCCCTAACTAAAACTACAAAAATTAGCCAGGTGTGAGGGCACACACCTGTAGTCCCAGCTACTCAGGAGGCTGAGGCAGGAGAACTGCTTGAACCCGGTAGGTGGAGGTTCCAATGAGCTGAGAATTTGCCACTGCACTCCAGCTTGGGCTACACAGTGAGACACTGTCTCAAAAAAAAAAAAAAAAAAAAAAATGATTGTAATTCCCACATGTTAGGGCAGGGACTGGGTGGGGAGGTGATTGGATCACTGGGTCAGATTATCCTCATACTGTTCTTGTGACAGTAAGAGAGCTCTCAAGATACATGATGATTTAAAAATGTGGCACTTCTCCCCCACCACCATTCTCTTTTTCCACCATGTAAGATGTGCCCTGTTTTCCCTTCACTTTCTGTCATCGTTATGATTGTAAGTTTCCTGAGGATTCCTCAGCCATTTAGAACTATGATTCAATTAAACCACTTTTTTAAAAAATTACACAGTCTGAGGTATTTGTATAAACAGTACAGTAGTGTGAAAATGGACTAATACATCTGGGCAGCCTGAGATTTCAAAAAGGAGGCAATCTCTGCAATAAAATATGAACCACATGTAAATTTTGAATTTTCTAGTAGCCAAATGTTAAAAAGTAAAAAGAAAAAGGTGGGGCCGGGTGCAGTGGCTCAGGCCTGTAATTTCAGCACTTTGAGAGGCTGAGGTGGTGGACCACCTGAGGTCAGGAGTTTGAGACCAGCCTGGCTAACATTGCAAAAACCGATCTCTACTAAAAATACAAAAATTTAGCTGGGTGTGGTGACAGGCACTTATAATCCCAGCTACTTGGGAGGCTGAGGCAGGAGGATCACTTGAACCTGGGAGGCAGAGGTTGCAGTGAGTTGAGATCGCATCACTGCACTCCAGCCTGATGACAGAGAGACTTTGTCTCAAAATAAAAATGAAAGAAACAGGTGGAATTGATTGTAACAATTTAATCAGCTCAATATATCCAAAATATTGTTATTTTAATATGTGATTAGTGTGTAATGGTTAATAAAGCATATAAATTTTTGAAGCTAAATCTTTGAGTGTAACCTTGTATTTTAATTTTCTAGCACATTGCAGTTCAGGACAAGCCACATTCCAGCACTCTGTAGCCACATCAGATGCGTCTGAACCAGAGCAACTGTATCTGGACTAGGTGCTGGGTAAAATGGGGCTTAGACTAACAGAGTGCATTTCAATGAGGTTAGGCTATGTTGGCCAGGCTGGTCTTGAATTCCTGATGTCAGGTGACTTGCCCGCCTCAGCTTCACAAAGTACTGGGATTATGAAATGAAGAAATTCAAAATTTATGCGGTTTATTTTGGGCTTTAAAGGAATGTGAATATGAGACCTGGATCATGCCTGTAATCCCAGCACTTCGGGAGGCTGAGGCAGAAGGATCACCTGAGGTCAGGAGTTCGAGACCAGCCTGGCCAACATGGTAAGACCCCCATCTCTACTAAAAATACAAAATGTAGCTGAACATGCTGGCATATACCTGTCATCTCAGCTGCTTAGGAGGCTGAGGCAGGAGAATCACTTGAATCTGGGTGGCAGAAGTTGTAGTGAGCCAAGATTGTGCCATTGTACTCCAGCCTGAATGACAGAGCAAGACTTTGGCTCAAAAAAAAAAATCAAACAAAATTAACCAGGCATAGTGACACATGCCTGTAGCTTATATTCTCAGCTACTCGGGAGCCTGAGACTGGAGGATCGCTTGAACCCAGGAGGCAGAGGTAACAGTGAGCCAAGATCATGCCACTGCACTCCAGTCTGGGCGACAAGAGCAAAACTTCATCTCAAAAAAAAAAAAAAAAAAATAGCTACAGAGTATGGATAAATTTCTATCTCTTCTACAGCACCTCTTCTAAGGATAATTATTTGTTTGAATTTCTGCTGAGTCCTGAGGAAGCTGTCACAACCACACCAAAGTGTACTTTCAAATTGGATAGAAATTATTTGTGATTTCATATGAGTACAGGAAGGGTATTTTTCTCCGTTCGAGATGGAGTTCATATTGTTACCTAAGTAACCCTAATCTGATCACTTCTTTCTTCCTTTCTGGTGTTTGATATTGTTATCTCAAATCTCCGATCCCTATCTTCTTGCCCATTAGCCACAACTCTCAGAACTGACCTCCTGAGGGCAGGGGGACACAGCCTCTGCATTCTGATTATAAAAGCAGGTGCTGACTGGGTGCAGTGGCCCATACCTGTAATTCCAGCACTTTGGGAGGCCAAGGCAAGTGGATCACAAGGTCAGGAGTTTGAGACCAGCCTGGCCAATATGGTGAAAACCCGTCTCTACTAAAAATACAAAAATATTATCCAGCTGTGGTGGGGCATGCCTGTAGTCTCAGCTACTCGGGAGGCTGAGGCAGGAGAATCACTTGAACCCAGGAGGTGGAGGTTGCACTGAGCCAAGATTGCACCACTGCACTCCAGCCTGGGTGACAGAGCTAGACTGTATCTCAAAAAATAAAAATAAAAGCAGGTGTTTAGCCAGCACTCACTGGTGCTGTTGGCATAGACTCCCACAGCTCTCAAGCTGTCTGGGCTTAGTCCCAGGTCTCTCCTGGCCCCCACCTGGCATGTTGCCTCAACTGGAGCCATTCACCTCTCTGTGCCTCTATTTCCTCACCTCTGAAATGGCAATGCCAACAGCACTGTTTTAGGGGGTTATTCTGGGCATTAAATATGCTCATAGATGGGCCTGACACAAAATAAGTGCTCAATAAATGTTAGCTACTACTATTATTATTATTTTGAGACAAAGTTTCACTCTTGTCACCCAGGCTGGAGTACAATAGCAGGATCTTGGCTCACTGCAACCTCCACCTCCTGGGTTCAAGTGATTCTCCTGCCTCAGCCTCCTGAGTAGCTGGGACCACAGACATGTGCCACAATGCCAGGCTATTTGTGTATTATTAGTAGAGACAGGGTTCACCATGTTGGCTGGGCTGGTCTCGAACTCCTGATCTCCGGCGATCCGCCCCCCTCAGCCTCCCAAAGTGCTGGGATTACAGGAGTGAGCCACCATGCCCTGCCTACTATTATTTTCTAATACCCTGCATTCATCTCTTCATCCTCCTTCCTCATAATTATCCACTTTGCCATTTCTATTTCTGTCCATCAAAGCTTCTCCCAGCATCTTTCCCAATCACCTGTTCCCCCATCCTCTCCTATTACTGACACACAGCACGGGCCATTTTCCTTACCAAGACCTCTCATCCCACACCCTTCAAACGTCTGCCTCTCTCTTTCTTGCTCCTTTTGGAAACCCTCAAATCTCATATAGCATCTGGGGCATTTTTGCACTTAGAAGCCCATCTTCTGACAGTCATTCTATGATAATTTAACATCAGCAGTTCACCAGGCCTGAGGTTGGCTGCCTTGGGGCTGGCAGTGTGGTTTAGGAGAAACGGTGCTGGGCTGGGGGCATAGACACCATCTCTGCACAGGCTCTGCCACCAGCTCCTCCAACCACAGTGCAGGTGACCCTTCCCCCGTTCTGCATCTTGTGCAGAGAAGAAACTTTAGGGCTTCAGAGAATTCTAACATCTTGTGGTATTGAATCCAGGACTTTCTGAGCCCTGAACATGGGCTATGGTGTGTGCCAGGTGCTTTTCTCTGTTCATTCCACAAATTTCAATTGCCCAAATATTGGCTGCACCCTGTCCTAGATGATGGAGCTGCAAGGGGAGATCAGGACAGACATTTCCATAATAGTTTCATAATTATTTTATGATACAATTTACACAGATGCTAATAATGTTGGAGGTCATATGGCAGATTCCTACTTCAATTACTAAAATTATTCTTGCTCCTGAGTTTCTAAATGTGATTAGCCTTTAAATCTGTAGACCTTACAATTGAATTCATGGACATAGAGAGTAGAAGGATGGTTACCAAAGGCTGGGAAGGGTATTGGCAGGGACTGGGGGAAATTGGGAGGATGGTTATGGGTACAAAAAAAAATAGAAAGAATGAATAAGACCTACTATTTTATAGCACAACAAGGTGACTGTAGTCAATAATAATTTAATTGGGGCCAAGTGCAGCCTGTAATTCCAGCACTCTGGGAATCTGAGGCAGGTGGATCACTTGAGGTCACGAGTTCAAAACAAGTGTGGCCGACATAGTGAAAACCCATCTCTACTAAAAATACATAAATTAGCTGGGTGTGGTGGCATACACCTGTAGTCCCAGCAACTCGGAAGGCTGAGGCAGGAGGATCACTTGAACCCAGGAGGTGGAGGTTGTAGTGAGCCAGGATTGCATCACTGTACTCCAGCTTGGGCGACTCTGTCTGAAAGGAAAGGAAAAAGGAAAAGGAAAAGGAAAAAGGAAAGGAAAGGAAAGGAAAGGAAGAGAATAAGACATACTTTTTGATAGCACAACAGAGTGACTATGGTCAATAATAATTTCATTGAGGCCAGGTGCTGTGGCTCATGCCCATAATTCCAGCACTCTAGGAAGCTAACGTGGGTGGATCACTTGAGGTCAAGAGTTCAAGACTAGTCTGGCCAACATGGTGAAACACCATCTCTACCAAAAATACATAAGTTAGCCAAGAATGGCAGTGCATACCTGTGATGCCAGCTACTCCAAAGGCTGAGGGGAGAAAATTGCTAGAACCAGACAGGTGGAGGCTGCAATGCACCAAGATCACACCACTGTACTCCAGCCTGGGTAACAGACCAAGACTCCATCTAAGAATAGAAATAATAATAATTGTAATTTAATTGTATACTTCAAAATAACCCAAAGAGTATAATTGGATTGTCTGTTACACAAAGGATCAATGCTTGAGGGGATGGATACCTCATTCTTGATGATGTGATTATTTCACATTGCATGCCTGAATCAAAACATCTCATGTGCCCCATAAATATATACAAGTACATACATATATGCACCCACAATTTGTTTTAATTTACAAACAAATTAGTAGACCTTGAGTAAAGCAAATTATTCTCCATAGTAGTGGCCCTCATCCAATCAGTTGAAGCCCTTAAGAGAAACAGCCTCAGGGGTTCCCTAAAGAAAAAGAATTCCTTCTACAGTCTTCCCCTCAGACTCAAGAGTAAGACATCCACTCTTCTCTGGGTGTCCAGACTGCTGACATGCTCTCAAGATTCAGGACTTGCTACTCCTCCCAATAGTGTGAGTCAATTCCTTAAAATAAACCTCCACTTCCTGTCTTTTGTACACACATATATAAATCTTTCTGGTGTGTGTGTGTGTGTGTGTGTGTGCACGTGCCTGTGTATACAGTGTATGTAGGTATGTGTATGTACACATATATGTATATGTGAGCCACTTATTAGTTCTGTTTCTCCGAAGAACCCTGAATAATTCAGATTTTGGTTCAGAATGGGATTAACATTCCAAAGTGACTGTTATACAAGGAACATGTAACACCTTTTTCTGACAATTTGTAAATGTCATGAATTTTAAACTCACACAGTTGAGAAGCCATTCGCTTGAATGTACTCATCCTGAAGATTCTCATGCAACAAACAGCCTCCTTCCCCCTGTAATAGACTCTTAATCTCCCCAAGCTCCCACTGTCTTCTCTTTGAGCCATTCACCTTCCAGACCTACTGCAGCTGTGTCTGAGTGTGGGGTGAGGGCACGGGTTTCCTTCTACCACCATCCCTCCAGCTCACCTGCCTTCCCACTTTCCCCTTGGGGTTGCTCTCTCTTTCCCTCAGTGTCAGGCAGGTGTACCCAGCCATTGGAAGAAGGGAAGGAACAGGAGCAGAAGCAGCTCCCAGGAATGTGATTCCTGCTCCGTCCTGGCTGTCTGACCCCAGTCAGGTCACTTGGTCTTTGGAGTCTTTGTTTTCACTGTGAACTAAGGGTTTTAGATTCAGATTCCTGAAGATTTTATTTAGTGTGAGGGCAGAGACTCCCTGAATGCTCCTGGAAGTGTGTGAGCTTAGTGAGTTAACAGCCTTGGGCAATCATTCCTGCCATATGCCAGGAAATCCCAGCTGCATCCGGCCCTTCTCCCAGCCACATGTCCTGTTCCTCACCTCCTTCCAGTCCTCTGCATCATCCATCCCTTGCTTTCCCCCACTCACCATCTTAGGTCTCCTGGGGGGACCCAGAAATAGCAGGAACCAGAAGGAGTGGCAGAGACAGGTGGACAGGCAACATTCTTACCACTGGGCCTGCTTGGAGGATTCTGGGCAGGAGACACAGGTATTATCCTGGGGTCCTGGGGCCCTTCACAAGCAAGGTGATTCTACAGGCCAATAGGAGTGCCAGGATGGGCTTCTCACCTGACAGACAAAAAAAAAAAAAAAAAAAGGATACACAAGCCAGCCTGGGCAGAGGTTGTGATGAGTGTGTCTATACACAGAATATACAAATTCAGAGCTGAGACAGTTGATCTCTGGACTCAGGCTTTGTGTGTCCCTGGGGCAGAAGGATGCCAGTGGGTGGGGAGGTGTGTGTGATGGGTGACAGACACCTGGGATGAATCATCCTTCCAGTCTATTATAACAATCTCTGGACCAGTAGGGGCATTTGTGTGTTGTCACACTGCACTTCATCCCCCGCCTTATGGAAAAACCCTCAATATGTCCAGGACATGGACCTGGGTAGTCCCCAGCTGGGTTGGGACCCTCACTCTTCCACACCCAACCCTGCCAGAGCTGTCTCGAGGATATTCAAATTCACATCTCTCCCTCTTTTCTTTCTGTGCCTGCAGAATTTCAACCTTCCATGATGGAAGCAGAAATAGCCACATCCCCCTTTTGCAGCCTCCGTTGCAATACAATGAGCAGTTGCACATGGGGTTTATGCTCAGCAAGCTGAAGCTACTGCCCTGGACATCGGGTCAAGTGTCAGGGAAACAAAGAGGCGGGCACTGTGGATAATGCTTTCTGGTGGTCTTGGCAATGGTTGCAACTGCCAGCTCCTGGGGGCAGTAGGGCTGCAGTAGCTGTGGGGGCATCTGAATTCCAGTCCCTGGTGGTGTCTTCAGTCCATACTGGGCCTATGGTGTCCCCTGCTGGCAGCTGTCCTGTGTTTTCAGGGCTGGGTCCCAGTGTGATTTTGACTGGTCTGCTTCTGCATATTCTGAGTCTGGGTTCCCAACCTCACTAGGGACACAAGGGCTGGAGGCAGACTGGGGTCTCAGCCCCAGAAGCCATTCTTTCTGCCTGACATGAGACAGATGAACCTCAGAAATCACCCTCAACTGTAATTCCAGTACTTTGGGAGGCCAAGGCAGAAGGATCGCTTGAGGCCAGGAGTTTAAGACCAGCCTGGGTGACAAAAGAAGACCCAGTCTCTACAAAAAAATTTTAAAAATTAACCAGGCTTGGTGATGCACACCTGTAGTCCCAGGAGGCTGGGGCAGGAGGATAGCTTGAGCCCAGGAGGTCAGGACTGTGATGAGTTGGATTGCAACACTGTGCTCCAGCCTGGGCAACAGATCCAGACCCTATCTCTAAACAAGAAAGAAAGAAAATTACCCTCAGTGGCAGCAGCAAGGCTGGGGGAGCAGTGCACGAAGACAGACAGTGGTGGATTTGGAGATAGATGACTGGAATGCCTACCCCGAGCTGACTTGCACCCCAAAATTGCCTCTCCTTAAAAACTTTTCTACTGTCTAAACCTTAGAGGCTATCAAACCATAAACTTCTTTCCCAGCACAACAGAGAATGGTATTTTTAACTGTTGAATGCTTTAAAAATGCTAATTGATTATCTCATTGGTTCTGCTCCCAAGCACTGGATTCATCTGAAACTCTTGGTTTCTTCTGAGGCCATGGTTCCTGGACACTCTGACCTGGGCAATCCCAAGCATAGCCTGGACCCCTGTCCCTTGGAGTTGTTCAGGCATTCCCTGCTGATGTACACAGGTGTGGTCATAGTCCCTCTGGCTGTGAGGTGCCAGAACTCTGGGAATGATTTTCCTCAACTGAGTCATCAACTGCCATGCACAGGTTTCAGCCCCAAAAGACACAGTAGAGCTCTTACCTTGACCTTCTCATGAAGCATCACCTGCCTATGGCCCTGCATTTTCTTCCTATGAGATCAGAACTTCCTTTACATCCAAAGCTCAGCCATTCATTCTATATTACTCCAAAATCCATCTTTCAAGCCAGGATCCTGAAGAAAATCATTTTCAGTCTTCAAAATTCTGAGCCAACCATCTCATCTTTCTTGAAAGCCCAATTTTGAAGGCTATACCTTTTTTCTTTTCTTTTCTTTTTTTTTTTGAGAGGGAGTCTCACTCTGTCACCCAAGCTGGAGTGCCGCGGCGTGATGTCAGCTCACTGCAAACTCCACCTCCTGGGTTTAAGTGATTCTCCTGACTCAGCCTCCCAAGGAGCTGAGATTACAGGCACCCATGACCACACCCGGCTAATGTTTTGTATTTTTAGTAGAGACGGGGTTTTACCATGTTGGTCAGGCTGGTCTCAAACTCCTGACCTTGAAATGATCCACCCGCCTCGGCCTCCCAAAGGGCTGGGATTACAGGCATGAGCCACCATGTCTGGCCTTACCTTTTTGTTTCTTTTTTTTTTTCCTGATGTTTTGGCTTTCATTTAAAAATTAAACTAAAAAAAATGACTCCTTTAATCTATGTGAAATTCACATTCCCTACTTCTGGGGTAAAAAGCTCTATCTAAATATAGAGGTCCCCAGGGAATAAAACAAACAGTCAAGAGAAAAAATATAGAATCGATATTTTGAAATATGATGACAACTTAGACAAATAAAAGATAAAATATAAACCCTCCAGATCAATGTGGAAATCAAAACCCATGTGAGCCAGGAAAGGCTAATGAAGACTTGAATATGAGACCTGGCCTCATCTGTGACAGGGGAGAGGGATGAAGGTGGACAAGGTAGAGGAAACCCAGTCCAGCCCAGGTGTGGGAGAGGAGGAGAGGGGCTCAGAGCCATGAGGCACTTGGAGAAAACTTCCTGCTAGGAGTTAGATTTCAGAGGTGATGGGAAGGCCTAATGCAGTTTGTCAAGAAGAAGTCAAAAGATTGTTCCTAAGCAGCTGGGCATGGGACAACTGAGAGGGGGTGGTCACAAAGGCCTAACAAGGGGGGTGACCTTGGAGTGAGGCTGTGCCAGGGGCATCAGCTGGGCACACCAGGGATGAGAAAGGGGTCCAGGGAACCATGGGTGGGTCCTTCCATGGTCACTTCCTGTTTTCCCAACAGAGGACCACCCACAGGTTCTCCTACAGCCAAGACCAACTTCAAGTGCAACTAGAGGAAACTCCAACCAAGAGTCTCATTGCCACAAATTAACTCCTTCTTTAATAATTTCCCAGTCACTTTATTTTATTAAGATGGAATCTCACTCTGTTGCCTAGGCTGGAGTGCAGCGTGAGATCTTGGCTCACTACAACCTCTACCTTCCAGGTTCAAGTGATTCTCCTGCCTCAGCTTCCTGAGCAGCAGATATTCCAGGCAACTGCCACCATGACCAGCTAATTTTTTATCTTTTTTTTTGGTAGAGATAGGGTTTTACCATGTTTCCCAGGCTGGTCTGGAACTCATGACCTCAAGTGTTCCAACCACTTCGGCCTCCCAAAGGGCTGGGATTATGGGATGTGAGTCACCATGCCTGGCCCCCAGTCACTTTAGAATAGTATGTTGCTTTGTATTCAGAGGGTCTCTCTGCAAATAGCCCATCACCATGAGAGTGCCTGGAAAGGCCTGCTTTCCAAATAACTGGCTTCCTCTGTGTATGACTAGTCTCACTGTAGGCGTTAAAAATAATCTTGAGAAAAACTGCAAACGATCAAATGGCACAGAAAGATGGAGAATAGCTGACCTAGAGGAATGGGGCAGTCAGAGAACACAGTCTGTGAAGGAAAGGACACACTCATGACCATGCTTCATTCACTGCATGGTATTGCATTCCTGGAGGGCTCAGGAGCATCTCCGGATGCCAGTGAGACCCCAGCCTCAGACAGTTTCCAGGTTCTTGACACCATCTGGAGAAAGAATTCAGGGAAGAATCGGAATGAAGCAAAAGGCAAAGTGAATGTGCACACAGGCATACTGGTGAGAATAGTCACACATAGCAGAGTTTGAGTTTCTAATCTTACAGATGTTTCTCTAATTATGGAATGAATCACTAGGTATTCTGGCCAGGAACGGTGCCTCACAACTATAATCCTGGCACTTTGGGAGTCTGAGATGGGCAGATTATGAAGTCAGGAGTTTGAGACCAGTCTGGCCAACATGGTGAAACCCCATCTCTACTAAAAATACAAAAAATAGCCAGACATGATGATGGGCACCTGTGATCCCAGCTACTCTGGAGGCTGAGGCAGGAGAATCACTTGCACCCAGGAGGCAGAGTTTGCAGTGAGCCAAGATGGTGCCATTGCACTCCACCCTGAATGACAGAGCAAGATTCCCTCAAAAAAAAAAAAATGACAGAGTCCCACTCTGTCACCCATGCTGCAATGCAGTGGTGCCATCACAGCTGGGTTCCAGTGATTCTCCTGCCTCAGCCTCCTCTGTAACTGCAACTACAGGCACGTGTCACTATACTGGCTAATTTTTTTTGTAGGGGTGGGGTCTTGCTGTGATGCCCAGGCTTGTCTAGAACTCCTGGCCTCAAGAGATCCTCCCACCTTGGATTGCAGATGTGAGCCACTGAGCCTGACCCAAGCTCTCTTTTTAAATTAAGTTAACCCATTTTGTAACCTTTTTCAGTCAACACCTTCAATGAGCTCTTCATTCCAATCTACCACAACAGACACTTCAGCTGACTGCTTAAGTTATCACTACACACCAGGCCTGCCAGAATCCCCCCAAGACCCCTGTGTTTTCAGTCCCAATCTGGCCCCATAACCAATGTCAGCTTCCCAGACCTTCATTTCCCTGAGCAACAATTACCAGGAAACAATCCTTGTACCAATCTCTGTATCCACAAAGAGCATTCATTACTAGAAACATAATGCAGTTCTGACCTTAAACAGAAAATAAATGTATTTATTGGTTAGCTCTCAGAATCCACAGAAAGGATGGAGAACCCAGGCTCAGAATTCCCGCAACAGTGAAGAGTCAAAATTAAACCAGCAACCGGACCGGTAAACACCACAGGAGCTGCCAGCAGGGGGACAGCAGAGGCCACAGCACGGATCAGTAACAGCCCCAGGGACTAGAACTCAGAAGCCCCCACAGCTACTGCAGCCCCACTGCCCCCAGGAGCTGGCAGTTGCAGCCCCTGCCAAGATAACCAGAAAGCATTGTCCACTGTGCCTGCCTCTTTGTTACCCTGACACTTGACCCAATGTCCAAGGCAGTAGCTTCGGCTTGCTGAGCATAAACCCTGTGCACACCTGTTCGTTCTATTGCAAGGAAGGCTGCAAAAGGAGCATGCAGCTATTTCTGCTTCCATCATGGAAGGCTGGGAATTCACAGGCACAGAAAGGAAGGAAGGAGAGATGTGAACGTGAATGTCTTCCAGACAGCTCTGGCAGGATTGTGTGGGAGAGTGAGGGCCCCACCCCAGCTGGGGTCTACCCAGGTCCACAACCTGGACATGTTGAGGGTTTTTCCAGAAGGCAGGGATGAAGTGTGGTCTGACAACACCCAAGTCCCCATGCTGACCCCAGAGGCTGTCATAATAGACTGGAAGGGCAACACATCCGAGGCATCTGGCACCCATCACACACACCTCCTACCCACTGGCATGCTTCTACCCCAGGCACACACAAAGCCTCAGTCCAGAGATCAACTGTCTCAGCTCTGAATCTGTATATCCTGTGTGTGGACTCACTGATCACAACCTCTGCCCAGCTTGGCTTGTGCATACTTCTTTCTCACTGTCAGGGGAGGAGCCTGTCCTGGCACTCTCATTGGCCTATAAATTACCTCCCCTGGGCAGGGCCCCAGGACCCAGGATAATACCTGTGCCTCCTGCCCAGAATCCTCCAAGCAGGCCCAATGGTAAGAATGGTGCCTGTCCTGCTGTCTCTGCTGCTCTTTCTAGGTCCTGCTGTCCCCCAGGAGACCCAAGATATTGAGTGGGGGAAAGCAAGTGATGGGTGATGCAGAGGACTGGAAGGAGGTGAGGAACAGGACATGTGGCTGGGAGAAGGGCCGGATGCAGCTGGGATTTCCTGGCATATGGCAGGAATGGTTGTCCAAGGCTGTTAACTCACTCAGCTCACACACTTCCAGGAGCATTCAGGGAGTCTCTGCCCTCACACTAAATAAAATCTTCAGGAATCTGAATCTAAAACCCTTAGTTCACAGTGAAAACAAAGACTCCAAAGACCAAGTGACCTGACTGGGGTCAGACAGCCAGGATGGAGCAGGAATCACATTCCTGGAGCTGCTTCTGCTCCTGTTCCTTCCCTTCTTCCAATGGCTGGGTACACCTGCCTGATGCTGAGGGAAAGAGAGAGCAGCCCCAAGGGGAAAGTGGGAAGGCAGGTGAGCAGGAGGGATGGTGGTAGAAGAAAACCCGTGCCCTCACCCCACACTCAGACACAGCTGCAGTGGGTCTGGAAGATGAGTGGCTCAAAGAGAAGACAGTGGGAGCTTGGGGAGATCAAGAGTCACTTCTAGGACAGGGGGAAGGAGGCTGTTTGTTGCATGAGAATGTTCATGTCTAGGAGCCATCACCACCTCATTCACAGCAATCTGTGCCCTAAAACAAAATAATATCAAAAAAATTGTGGCCTTTTCAACCTCAAGCCAACTAGACTATATAATAGTTACAATTGGCATTAACCAACCACATCTAGCATTCCTTCACATCTGCACCCATGCCTTTTTAAAGCTATATTATTTATATCTGCAGGATCCAATATTCATAGCCTCAACAATGAAGAAGATATTCAAAAAACAGGAGGTCTCTTCCAAACCTTAACTTTCACTTCCTCCTCCCTCATTATTGGCAGTTTTGCAGTTACAGGTGTGCCTTTCCTCACAGGCTTCTACTCTAAAGACCTCATCACCAAAATCGCTAACATGTCATATACCAACACGTCAGCCCTTTTTATTACTCTCATAGCCACTTCCCTGACAGCTATATATAGCATCCACGTTATCTTCTTTGCTCTAGTAGGACAGCCCCACTTTATAACCCTTCTTACCATTAACGAAAATGGCCCATTCCTAATAAACCCAATTAATCACCTAGCAGTCAGCAGTATTTTCACTGGATTCCTCATTTCTAATTGCATCTCTCCCACTTCACCTCCTCAAATAACCATACCACTTTACCTCAAACTCACAGCCTACGTGTAACTACCTTACGAATACTTCTAGCAATAGAACTTAACATCATGACTAATAACCTTAAACTAAGTACCCCAGTCAAAATATTTAACTTCTCTAATATACTAGGCTTTTATTCAAACACAATTCATGGCTCAAACCCCTATTCAAGCCTAGGCACAAGCCAATATCTGGTTTCACTTTTACTAGACCTACTCTGATTAGAAAAATATATACTAACAATCATCTCACAAACCCAAATTTCAATTTCCACCACTACATCAACTCAGAAAGGCTTCATTAAACTCTATTTTCTCTCTTTCTTCGTTCTATCCACCCTCACCCTACTATTAATTGTTCAATCCCCACCCCGAGTAAGTTCAATTGTAATGTGCATACTTACAACGATCAACAAGTAACCAACACAACCCAAACCCCATAATTATATAAAGCAGCTGCACCAATAGGATCTTCACGAATTAACCCTGGCCCATCACCTTCATAAGTCATTCAACTCACCACAGTATTATAATTAACAGTAATTACCACCTCATCACGTTCACCTACCAAACTATCATTGTCTCTATTATTAAACCTAACAGTAGAGATCCCCCAATATCAGCATTTGATCTCCATGTTTCAGGATATTCATCAATAGCTATCGCTGCAGTATAGCCAAAAGCAACCATCATTCCACCCAAATAAATTAAAAATACTATAAGCCCTACAAAGCCCCACCAAAATTCAACATAATAACACAACCCACAGCACCACTAACAATTAACCCTAAACCCCCATAAATAGGTGAAGGTAGAAGAAAACCCTACAAATCCTATTACTAAAATGATACTTAATGGAAATAAAGCATATATCATTATTCCTACAGGGACTGTAACCATGACTAATGATATGAAAAAACATCATTGTATTTCAACTATAAGAATGTTAATGACCAACTCCCGCAAAACACATCCGTTAACATTCTACTTCAGTAGAATGAAGAAACAATCCAGAATATGGAAGTATTTGCAAACTATGCATCAGGCAAGGGGTTAATACACAAAACAATAACGAACTCAAACTACCGAAAAGCAAAAATACAAATAATCGGAATTAAAAATCAGAAAAAGATCTACCCAAACCCTTTGTCCCCCAGCACTATTTCCCCATCTTCTTTCCCAACCGCCTTTGGCCCTCTCCCTCTCACCACCCTTTTTCTTCCTCCATCTACCCCAAAACTTTTCCCCACTTTTTTCCCCA
The DNA here is from genome assembly GCA_036589455.1 of Ateles fusciceps. Lineage (NCBI taxonomy): Eukaryota > Metazoa > Chordata > Mammalia > Primates > Atelidae > Ateles > Ateles fusciceps. The sequence goes on from JAZHEH010002136.1 coordinate 18,962, forward strand.
GTCATTTCACAAAGCCTTCTCTACTCTCACTCACGACCATTTTCCCCATCCATCTACTCAAAAACTTTTCTCCACCGTTTTTCCTCACTATTCTTTCTTCCTTTCCTTACTACCGTCTTCTCCCCACTCCCACTTTCATCACCCTCTTTGCTCCTCCATCTACCCCAAAACATTTCTTCCCATCTTTTCCCAAAGCCTTCTCCCCCATTCCTGCTGCTCAGCACCCTCTTTCCCCCTTCATCTGCCCCAAAACTGTTTTCCCCACCGTCTTTCTTCCCCTTTCTCCCTGCCACCCTCTTTCCCTTCTCCATCTACCCCAAAATATTTCCCCTCCATCTTTTCACAAAACCTTCCCCGCTTCCTGCTCACCCTCTTCTTTCCTCATCCTGCTTGCCACCTTTTTTGCCCTCTATCTACCCCAAACTATTTTCCCCATCACCCTTTTCCCCAACCTTCTTTCCCCACTCCCTCTGGCCACCCCCGTTTTTCTCTTCCCACTTACCACCCTCTTCCCCCCTCCATCTACTCAAACATTTTATCCACTGTCTTTTCTTTCTGCACTCTTTCCTGCCCATCGTCTCTTTGCAAAACTTTTTCTCCTTCCCACTCGCCACCCTCTTTATCCTTCTCCTGCTCGCCACCTTCTTTTCCCCCTCCACCTACCTAAAAACTTTTCTCCGCTTCTTTTCGCAAAACCTTTCCCTCCTGCTTGCCCACTCTCTCTTCCCCCTCCCTCTTTTCTTCTCCCACTTGCCACCCTCTTCCCTTCTGCATCTGCCCAAAATCTTTTTACCCAGCGTCTTCCTTCCCTTTCTTTTCTCCCAACTGTGTTTTTTCAGACCTTCTCTCCCTCCTGCTCGCCCCCATTCCCCTCCCACCACCTCTTTCCTGCTCCCACTTGCCACTCTTTTCCCCTTCCATTTACCCAAAAACGTTTCCCCCACCTTCTTTCCACAAAAGCTTCTCTCCCTTCAGCTCACCACCTTGTTTTTCCCCCCTCCATCTACCTCAAAATAGTTTTCCCCACCATCTTTTCCTCACCGTCTTTTTGCCACGCCTTATCCTGTTCACCATCCTCTTTTCCTTTTGGCACTAATGATGCTCTGTAACCCTCAGTCTATCCCAAAACTATTTTCCCCTCCTACCTCTCCAGACTACGACTCCATGGCTACCACCAACCACAGCCAGAGGCGAGCCGCAGCCAGAGGTGAGCCGCAGCGAGAGGCGAGCCGCAGCGAGAGGCAAGCCGCAGGCCTCGACCTCCAGCATAAGGCAGCTGGCTCTCCCGTCTCCTGCTCCTCTCAGCCGGGAATGGAGCAGTTCAGCGAGCAGACACAGAAGAGCCTGGAACGGACTGACTTCCCTTCAGCACTATTTATATACTGAGGTTATGCACAGAGGTTCCTGGACTACATGTTCTGATTGGATGAGAGCAAGTCTTAGGACAACCAATCGGAGCATGAAAATAAAGTCCAATCAGAGTAGGCCTAGAGATTGTCTCTCATCCAATCAGAACATGTAGTCCGGGAACCATATGCATAACCTCACTATATAAAGCATGCTGAGGCAGCCTCAAGCCATTCCAGGCTCTTGTGTATCTTCTTGCGGAGCCTTTGTGTTCAGGGCTTAGAGGACGAGAAGGGGCAGTGGAGCCACCTGCTGTACGCTGGAGGCTGCAGCCTGTGGTACTGCGGCTGGCCTCGCTGCAGTGGGTGGTGGCGGAGGAGACTGCAGTGCGGCTGAAGTGGTAAGAGGGCAGGTTGGAGCGGTAGGAGGGTGGGCCAGGAGGGGCAGAAGGGCAGCCGGAGTGGTAGGAGGAGCGGTAGGAGGAGCAGTAGGGGGGGCCGCCAGAGTGGTAGGAAGGCAGTCGGCAGGGGGAACTGCTCCAGACTGCTTAGAGAATGAGAAAGGGGGGGCCACTGGCTGCATACTGCAGGCTGGAGCTTGCACCACAGCGGCTTGCCTGGCTGCGGTTGGCTAGGGAGACTGCAGCTCTGCTAGAGTGATAGAAAGGTTGCGGGGTAGGTGTGCTTCCGGTGGGGGATGGGTTTGGTTTGCTGATGGGGCTGCATTGCCCAGGGCTGCAGTGCCTGCTGCCGGGGGTGGGGGGGGCTGGTGGGGGCGGCTATCTGGTGTTGCATTGCTGGTGAGCACCATCTGGGCCTACACTGCCCAAGGTGAGCGGTGGGGTTAGAGGTAGGTTATGTGCATGCACTGCTGGCGGCACCGCGAGAGGGTTGGGGGGGTTAGGGGCGCTGTCAGCTGCTGCACTGCCTGAGGCAGGTGGTGGGTTGAGTGAGTTACCCAGGACTACAGTGCCTACAGTGGGGGGACAGTTTTAGGTGTACTGTCATGTGCTACACTGCCCGTGCGGTGGAGGAGAGGAAGGTGGGGTGGAGGGGTTGGTTGGGTGCACTGTTCCCAGGTTTCACTGTACTGCGGACCTTGGTGGCAGCAGTGGAGGTGCAGCCAGGGCAAGGAGGAGGTCTCCCACTTCTGCAGTCTCAAGAGGGTGTCCTCCTCCTGCTGGTACCTGAGGAGGTTGAGGGAGGTTGAGGTGCTGTCCGGGGCCCTGGGCGGGGGGGATGTGTGGGAGGCAGGGTGAGTTTGGGACATTATCACGTGCTGCAATGCCTGTGGCAGGGACAGGTTGTAGACACTATTGGGTGCTACACTATCGGGGGAGGGGATGGTTTGGGGGGCAGTATTGGTGTCACACTGCCTGTGGCGGGCTCTGGGTGTATTGGGTGTGCAATCTGGGCTACACTGTTGGTGGCGAGGGCCAGGTTAGGGGTGCTATTGGGGGCTGCACTGCTGCCACAGGTGGCGGGTTGCAGAGATGGCAATGACAGTGGTGGCCTCCAAGGAAGTGCCCTTTCTTCTCTTCCTAGACTCAAGGCTCTAGGGGGGGAGAACTCCTCCTGCTCTTGTTGAAGTGCAGCAGACATACAGAGTTTTCGCAGCAATCCTCTGAGCATGGCAGGGCCCCCAGCAGACACACCATAGTTTCCTGGCTCTCACTCTCTTGCTCCATGTTGTGATGACTATCTGGGACCCCTGGGCATGTGGTGGGCACCATGGGGGACAGGACCCTGTGGGTGGAGGTGTCAGGATCAGGAACCAGTACTTGGGCGGGGAGGGCTGGTTGGGTCTGAGTTTCTGCTGCTCCTGCTCCTCAAGGAGCGCTGGGCATTGTGGTGTTTTAAGTCCCCACCCCAGGCCAGGAGGTCAGCTTGGGCCAGGAGGAGAAGCTGGACTTTGGAGGGTGATGTGAGTGCCTTCACTGAAACTGGCCCCTTCCATGCAGTGGCCAGCATGACAAGGTTAGGCTCTAACACTACCTTTCTGCACCCTGTTCTAGGTTTCTCTGGCTTTGCCCACGCAGCTGCTCCAGGTGAAGGAGTCACCTGTGGTGAGCTGGAGGTTGGAGCCTGCAGATGGCATGGCTCTGTGGCTCACCTCCTGTGGTTGTGTCGACGATGGCAATGGAGACTGCAGCTTGACCGGAGCAGTAGAAGGGCGCCTGTGGAGGCCAGGTGGTAGGAGCATTGTAGGGTGGGCTGGTGCATGGAGGGTGACAGCAGTGCTGGTTGTGTTGTGGTGGGTACTAATGGTGGCAGCAGCAGCAAGTTGGGAGCTGGGAAGGGGAAGTAGGAGTGCTTTAGACCCAGCCTGGCCTGGGGTGTATAGGAAGCTGTGGGTTCTGTACTGCAGGCCTCGGTGGCAGCAGTGGAGGCACAGCCAGGGCAAGGAGGAATCCTCCTCCTTCTGCAGTCTCTGGAGGGTGTCCTCTTCCTACTGGCACCTGAGCCAGGTGTGAATGGCAACATTGTCTCATTCTTAACAAAATTTAGGGGATGACTATTTGTGTATTTTGTTTTTTGTTGTGATAATAACTTACCCCTGAAGGGACAAAAGGCTTCTTTGGCTGGGTTTTGGTGTGGTGGGACCCCCTTCCCATGTAAGACAAAAGGGTGCTTTCCTGGAAAGGGGTGTGTTGGAGGGAGTTCACCAAGGGGAAGAAAGGGAACATCCTAGGAGGGTGGCTGCTGCAACAGATCCCCTTCCTCTGGATAGCCTCTGGGCCACCTAGTTGCCCCTGTGAGAGAGGGGAGGCTTAGACCTGTATCATCAAAGAGGCATCCTGGCTGGCTGGGGCAGTTGATTTGGCCTTCCCAATTGGTTTTTCAGCCCACCTGTTCATCGTGTCACCTCAGGGAAGTAGATCCTCAGGCCACAGGGGCAGAGGCTTCTCTGGCAGGCTGATTGCTGTAGTGGGTTCTGTCCTGCCTAAATTTCTTGTATCTGAATGTCAACCTTTCTAGGAAGACTAGAGAACTTTGTCTAAGTTATTCCCTTAAATATACTTTCCTATTTGGTAACTTTTTCTTCTCTTGTAGGAATGCCAATAAGTTATAAGTTTTGGTCACTTCACATAATCCCATATTTCTCAAGGGCTTTGTTTTTTGATTCTTTTTAATTTTCTTTTATTTTTGACTGGGTTAATTTGAAAGACCCATTTTCAAACTCTAAAATTATTTCTTCTGCTTGGTCTAGTTTATTGTTAAAAATTCCAACTGTGTTTTGAAATTCTGTTAGTGAATTTTTTAATTCCAGAAGGTCTCTTTGTTTTTTTTTTTTGTAACATAGTTATTTAGTCTTTCATATCACAAATTGTATTTAGTGATTATTTTTCACATAAAATTAATAGATATTTTAGTTCATTACTATATACATGATCAATACTTTAAAGGAACTAAACACCCACCAGACTCAAGGGAAAGTGGTACTGTATGTTACATCTGAAAAAATTTTAATCTTTCTATTAATTACAGGCATGTAAATTAAAATAATTTCATGTGTTTTTGTCTAGCAAAATAAAAATACCTACTGGTGAAGAGAAAGCCGGGCATAGTGGCAGGCACCTGCAATCCCAGCTACTTGGGAGGCTGATATAGGAAAATCACTTGAACTCAGGAGGCAGAGGTTCCAGTGAGCTGAGATCATGCCACGCCAGCTTGGGCGACAGAGTGAGACTCTGTCTCAAAGAAAAAAAGTACATCCCATTTCTGTCTCAGCAACATCAACAGCAGGTTGCCCAGGCTGTGGAATGTGCCAGACAGGTGACCATGGCAGAGTTAAATGCAATCATTGGGCAGCAGTGGTTCCAAGTTCAGCATCTTTCTTATGGCCCTCATCACACCCCGTATGCGACACGCTTAGCACTTCAGCCTTTTTGAATTCTGCTTCTTGGGGACAGTGCCAGCCTACCTGTGCTCCCTGATGCTCCAGGTGGGCAGCCTCACTAGGCAGTAGGTGATGACAAGAAGCACCATGATGCAGAACACCACAGAGGCGAGAGGCCAGGTAAGCCAGATTAGGACTTTGTCCTTTTACTCAGATAGTGCTGCAAAGTTGTGTGCATTGCTAGAGAAAGCCCCAACCTATGGAGAGAGGAAACCATGAGATCAGAGTAATTGTGATAAAGTTCTCCACTGAAACACATGTCACTCTGGGGTTTGCAGGATTTGCTATGGGCTTCTGCAGATTTCTTCATCTTGTTAGATTGCAGGCATCTTGACATCTTGGTAACTGCCTAGTTAATGCCAGTGGGCTGTACCATGTTATGGAAAACTGTTAACTGCCTAACTGGGTAATTTTCAAAGAAAGTAATGTTGTTAAACAGGTCGAGATAAGAAGTTAAATTTGAAAGTGAATATGTTCAAATGAAAGTTTGTTAGACAATTGCATCTCTTACTACTTCTTAGTTTTGCATTAAATTTTGGACAAAATTGCACTTGACTTTTTTGAAGAAACATCCTTTAGTCTGTCAAGAAATATAAAAAGAAATACTTTGTGTATGGTTAAACTGTAAATCTTTTTTTTTTTTTTTTGAGATGGAGTCTCGCTCTGTCGGCCAGGCAGGAGTGTAGTGGCACAATCTCTACTCACTGCAACCTTCACCTCCCGGGTTCAAGCAATTCTCCTGCCTCAGCCTCTTGAGTAGCAAGGCACCCACCACTGCACCCAGCTAATTTGTGTGTGTGCGTGTGTGTGTGTGTGTGTGTGTGTGTGTTTGGTAGAGGTGGGGTTTAGCCATGTTGGACAGGCTAGCTTTGAACTCTTGACCTCAGATGATCCGCCCAATTTGGCCTCCCAAAGTGTTGGAATTACAGGTATGATCTAACTTGCCCGGCCATAAATCTTATGTTTACAAAACACTGTGATTTTCAGGAAATCACTGTATTAGGAATGTACGATGACATGTATAAATAAAAGCCAGCTTTAAAACTGAAAAAACAGCTTTGAAATTGAGGGCTGCATTTTTACAGAGAATGTTTTCCAACATATGTGCAATCTAGCAAAGTAACACTGTACTCTTCACTTCAACAAACTATCTTTTATAATGAATAATTTTGTTTTAAAATGTGAGTAAGAGGACACCAGGGACACCAGGGGCTGTGAGAGCCTGATTGCTTCTGTTAACATCTCTTTCTAGTACAGTAGTCCCATCTAAGCTGTGTTTGGCTTTTGTGGTTTTGCTTACCCACAGTCAGTCCTGATCTGAAAATATTAAATGAAAAATCCACAGATAATTCACAAGTTTTAAATTGTGTGCTGTTTCGAGTAGTGTGATGAAAGCTTCTGTGATTCCCCCTCTACTCAGTCCCACCTAGAACATGAATCATCTCTTTCCCCACAACATCTACCTGTTTACCTTATCTGCCTGTTAGTTATTTAGCAGCCCCCCCTCAAATCCACTACTGTGATACCATAGTGTTTGTGTTCAAACGGAGGGGGGGGGAGCCATACAGTGATCCTTTAAGTTAAAAGTTAATCATAGGCATGTATGTGTAAATAAAAATAATCTATATTGGATTCAGTACTATCCGTGGTTTCAGGCATCCACTGAAGATCTTGAAATGCATCCCCCCATGGATAAAGGAGGGACTGCTGTATTCTGAATAGATTTCACAAGAAGAAAATTCATCATTCACAAAGTATTTTAACCTTAGATTTTAAATAGATTTATATATTCTCTATAAGTTAAACACAAATATTGTGATAATCTATGGCCAATTTTCCTTGTTTTTATGCTACCTTAGTAATGTCTAATATTGATTTGTTGAGGTTCAAATTTTGAATTCTAGTTTTCCTTAAATGCGACTCATAATACTAATATGTTCAACTCTGGTGTGGTTTATCAGTCAATTATGCAGAGAATATGTATATACTGAGATGGAGTTTCCCTGTGTTGCCCAGGCTGGAGTGCAGTGGTGCAGTCTCAGCTCACTGCAACCTCCACCTCCCAGGTTGAAGATTCTCCTGCTTCAGCCTCTCGACTAATTGGGATTATAGGCATGTCCCATGACACCTGGCTACTTTTTCTAATTTTATAAAATGTAAAACTTGGGACCTGGTATTGATGTGGGGACTGGGGTGTCTACCTGGGGCTTGATTTTAGTGGGGGCCTGAAGTTCTCCTAGCACCTGGTGTCCACCTGAGGCCTGGGTGTCAACCTGGGGTCTGAGTGTTTCCCAGTGCCTGAGGACTTCCTGGGTCCAGATGGGACCTAAATGTGCACCTGGGGCCTAATGTTCACCAGGAGCCAAGGTATCCACCTAGGGCTTGGTGTCCACCCAGGGCCTGATGTCCATTGTGGAGTCAGGTGTCCACCAGAGGCCTCATGTTCAACTGGGGCCCGGGTGTCCTTCAGGGGCTTGCTTTTGATCTGGGACCTGGGCATTTACCTAGGGCCCCTGCGAACACTTGGGGCCTGACATCAACTTGGGTCTTGGTGTCCAGATAGGGCCTGATGTCCATGAGGTGCCTAGGTACCCTCCTGAGGCCTGGTGTCCTGCTGAAGCCTGGTTTCTGCCTGGGGCCTGGTTTCTACCTGGGTTGTGGGTATCCGCCTGGTTACTGTTGTTTACCTGGGACCCGGTGTGCACCTGAGGCCTATGCCCACCTTGGACCTGTTGTTTCTCTGGGGTCTTGTGTCCACCTGTGCCCTGGACATCATCTTGGTACCTGATATTCACCTGGGGCATCTATAGCGACCTGGGGCCTGGTGGTCCTTTGAAGCCTGGTGTCCTTGGTCTTGATGTCAACCTGGAGTGCCGGTATTCACCTGCGTCCTGGGCCCCGATATCTACATGGGACCTAGATATGCATCTGGGGTATGATGTTCACTAGGGGCCAAGGTATCCACCTGGGGCCTGGTGTCCATCCAGGGCCTGATGTCCATTTGGAGTCAAGTGGACATGTCCAGCTCTGGTCTGGGTGTCCCCATGGAGCCTGATACGCACCAGGGGTTAAAGCATTTACTTGACGCCAGGTGTCCATATGGAGCATGCTGTCCCATGAGGATTGATATTCTGGGGCCCGAGTGTTTACCTGGAGTCTTGATATCCATCCTGTGCCTGCTGCCTATATAGGGCCTCATGTTCTCCTTGTACCTGTATGTCCACCTAAGTCCTTGGTATTCCCTGTGGGACAGCTGTCCACCTCCGACTTTGTGTCCAACTGTGGCTTGGGTGTGAGCCTGTTGCTTGATGCACATCTTGAGGCTGTGTGCACTTGGGACCTTGTGTCCATCTGGGGACTAGCCTCCACTTGGAGCCTGATGTCTACATGTCTACATCTACTGGGGCCTGATGTCCATCTGGAACCAGATGTTCCCCTGGGGTCAGGGTGTCTATCCGGGGCCTAATGTTCATCAGGGGCCTGGTGTTCACCGGGGGCCTAGGCATCCACCTGGGGCCTGTTGTCCACCTGGGGCCTCCTGTTCACCTTCGCTCTGATGTTTACCTGGGGCCTGGACATCCAATTTGAGCTTGAAGTTCAAGTGGGACCTGGTGTTCCACTGGGGCCTAAGTGTCAACATGGGGCCTGACATACACCAAGATGCCTGATACCTGTCTGCGGCCTGGTTTCCACCTGTGGCCTGGTATGTACCTGGAGCCTTGGATCCACGTGGGGCCTGGTATTTACCTGAGGCATGTGTGTTCACCTGGGACCTGGTGTCCACCTGGGGCCTCTGTGCCAAAGTGCGACCTGATGTCCACCGGGGCCTGATGTTCATGCAGGGTCTAGAGTCTCTCTGGGACCTGGTATCCCCTGGGGGTGTGGTGTCAACCTGGTGTCTGATGTCCAGTGTCCACTTGGGGCCTGATGTTTTCCTGGGCCCTTTGTGTTCCCTGGGGCCTTACATCCACCTGGAGGGGGTGTGTCCCCATGCACCCACCCTCTTCTTAAAGACAGTGGGTAGGGAGTTGCTCTGGCCCCACCCCTTGTCATCCGGGAACTGGCCCTCCTGCACACGTAGTGGGGGAAGGCTTCATCTTGGCTTAGGCAGAGCCTGGGTAAGTCATCTGGGTAAGTTGCCCCTACTGCTCTGTCCAGAGTGTGACGATCTCAGGTGGGTGCTGGACTTGGGGCCCCCAAGCTGTGCCCCGTCAGACCCCATGGGAAGGGGACAGTGCCTGAGCATGAGAGTGCCGCACTGCCAGCTGCTGGGAGCCTGTGTGAGTATGCAGGGCAGCTCTTCGAGGGTGCTAGAAGCCCGGACCCAGGCTAGTCTGGTCATCGGAGGTCACACATGCTGAGCGAGCGGGGGCCAGGCTGAGGCTGCAGGCCCTCTAAGAAAGCCACAGAGCCAGCCAGTGGTGCCTAGAGACTGTGGGAAACTCCTCCAAAAAAATTTCAAAGTAAGCTCTGGAACTCCATGGGTTTCAGTGTCTTTTCCCAGTGGTGAATTTCTGCAAGGTGGGTAGGACACGTTCAGGGTGGCCTTAGCAATTTCTAAGCCTAAAAGCCGTGTCACAGAGACCCATGGTTGAAAACCTAGACAGAGCTTGATTCTTCCTGCCATTTCATTTCACAGTGTGGTTTCTAATGTTTCTTGGGAAACCAGGCCTGTTATTTCTCCATGTGACCCTTTCCTTCTTAGATTTCTTGGTGTGCACAGTTGCCCTTTTCTCTCTTCTTATATTGCAATCTCAGGTCCCACATTTTCATTATTCTGTTCTAATCTGTGCATCCTCTATGCAAAGCCTGTGGTGTGTCTTGCTCTGGGACTAGTTGAGCAGTATTGCACTTGTATTAAATGTGGGGAGTTTCACCATTGTTTCTGTGTGTATGTGGCCTTCTGTTATGATTTCTTTAGCTTGAAAGTGATTGGAAAGTGGTTTTCAGTTTCCCAAATACATGTTTTTTGGGGGAGATGACTTCATTGCCTTTGGCCAGAGAATATGTGAATTTTCAGTTATTGAGGACTGGTATGTAAACCTGGGGACTTGGTATCCACTTGGGGGCTGGGTGTCTACATGGAACCTGATGTACCTCTGGACCTGGTTGTCCACATGGGTCTTGGATGTCCACCTGGAGCCTGACGTTCCCCAGCAGCCGAGGTATTCACTTGGGTCGTGTTGTGCACCGGGGGCCTGATGTTCATCTGGGACCCAGTGTTCACCTAGGGCCTGATAGTCACCTGGGGACTGAGTATGTACCTGGGGCCTCATGTCCACCTGTGGTATAGTTATCTACGTGGGGCCTGTGTTAACCTGGTACCTGATGTCCACCTATGGATCAGATCCCCATATGGGGCCTGGTGTTCACCTTGGACTTGGTGTTTACCTGGAATCTGATGTCCATCTGGGGCTTAGATTGTCCACTTGGGGGCTGGTGTCTGGTTGGCATCTGACAGTCCCCTGGGGTGTGGTATTATCCTGACATGTGGCTGTGAACCTGGGGACTGAAGTCTACCTGGGGCTTAATGTTGACCTGAGGCCCTATGTAAACCTGGGGATTGGAAATTAGGTAGGACCAGGGTGTCCACCCCAAGGGATAGTTTCAGCTGGGTCCTGACATTTTCTTAGTGCCTGGTGTCCACCTGAGGCCTTGGTGTCAACTTGAGCTCAGATATCTAACTGAGGCCTGAGTGTTTCCCAATGCCTGAGGACTTCCTGTGGCCCAGATTTCCGTATGGAGCCCGAGGTCTGGACCTTTGAGGCCTCACTTGGGACCTACATGTGAACCTGGGGCTTGATGCTCACCAGGGGTTTAGGTGTGCATATGGGGCCTCATGTCCATCCAGGGCCTGATGTCCATTTACAGTCATGTGTCCACCTTAAGCCTCATGTTTACCTGGTGTCAGGGTGTTTATCAGGGGCCTAGTTTTGACCTGAGACCTGGCATTTACTGATGTCCACCTAGAATTTAGTGTCCATCTGGTCCTGATGAAAACCTGGAGCCTGATGGAAACCTGGGGCCTAGTAGTTAACTAGGGATTGGGCATCCACTGGGGGAGTGATCTTCAGTTGGGGCCTGGAGTTCACCTAGGGCCTGGTATCCGCCTGAGGCCTGTGTATCAACCTGGGACTGGATGTCCACCTGGGGGCTCAGTGACCATCAAGGCCTGATTACTTCCTGGGACCTAGTTGACTTAATGTCCAACATGTGGGGCTTGGGTGTTTACCTGGGGCCTGGGTGTCCAGCTGGGACTTGATGCTCATCAGGGGCCTGATATTCACCTGGGTGCCTGGGGTGCACTGGCATCCTGCTACCTGTGGCCTGTGTGTTCCTGTGGGGCCTGGTTATCACCTGGGAGCCTGATACCACCTGCAGCCTGGTGTCCACCTGGAGCCTCATCAGGCTGCCCGATATCTGGTGTCCACCTAGGGAATGGACATCTGCCTGAGATTGATGTCTACCTGGGGCACAATGTTTACCTGGTGCCTGCTGTCTACCTAAGGCCTGATGTCTACCTTGAGACTGGGTGTTCACCTGGGGGGCCTGATACTTACCTGGGACCTGTGTATCCTCCTGGGGGCTGATGTCCACCAGGAGCCTGGTGTCCACCTGAGGCCTCATGTCCATTTGTGTTTTGGTGACTTCCTGGGGCCTGGTGTCTGTCTGGGGCTTGGTGTCCTCCTGGATTCTGGATTTTCACTTTGTGCCTGTTGTTTGTCTGGGTTCTAGGTATCCACCTGGGATCTGGTGTGCACTTGGGGCCTGGTGTTTACCTGGGCCCTGGATGTCAAACTGGTGCTTGCTATCCACCTGGGGCCACATAGCCACTTGGGTCCTGGTTGTCACTTGAGGCTTAGTGTCCTCCTCGGACCTGACTTCAGCCTGGGGCCTGGTGTTTATTTAAATTTTCATATTCTCATGAGATCTGGTGTCCTCCTGGGACCTGGGTGTCTATGTGGGGCCTGATGTTCACCAGGGTTTTGTGTATTCCCTTGGGGGCCTTATGTCCACGTAGGTTCTGCTGTTCTCTTAGGGCCTGGAATTCTCCTTGGCCTGCTGTTCATGTGAGGCCTGGGTGTCAACCTGGGACTTAATGTCCACCTGGGGCTGGAGTGTCCTCTGGGGCCTGATGACTTCCCGGGGCCTGGATGTTCACATGGGGTCTAATGCATGGACATCTGAGGTTTTGGTTTCCTCTTGGGGCCTGATGTTCACCTGGGCCTGATATCCACTTGGAGCCTGGGTGTCAACCTGGAGCCTGATGTCCACTTGAGACCTTACATCTTTCTGGGTTCTACTTCTGAGGCAAGTGTCCTCCTTGAGACTGAGTGTTCACACCTGGGACCTGATACCTACCTGGGGCCCAAATATCCTCCTGGGGCCTGATGTCCATTTGAATTCTGGTGTCCACCTGGGTCCTGGGTGTCAGCCAGGGGCCTGACATCCACCTGCAGTCTAGTGTGCACCTAGAGCCTGGTCAGTCTTCCTGGGGTCTGGTGTTCACCTAGGGACTGGGTATTCACTTGTAACCTTTTTTGTACCTGAGGCCTGGGTGTCTACCTGGTCCCCAGTGTTCACCTGTGGCTTACTTTCTTCCTAGGGCCTGATGTCCTCTTTGAGATTGGGTGTTCACTGGGGGCCTGATACCCACCTAGGGCCTGGGCATCCTTCTGGAGCCTGATGTCTATCTGGGGCCTGATGTGTGCCTGGGCCCTGATGTTTACCTGGAGCCTGGTGTCCACCTGAGACGTGGGTGTCACCTTGGGTTTTGATGTCCTGGGGTGACCTGGTGTTCATTGGGGCCATGGTGTGTGCCTGGGGTATGGAGTCCACCTGAGGACTGGGTACTTATTTGAGTCCTAGTGTCCACCTGAGGTCTAGTGTTCACATGGGGCCTGAGTGTCCACCTTGGGCCTGGTGTCTTCCTGCAGCCTGTTGTTTCCCTGGGACCTTGGTGTCCCATGGGGCTTGATGTTCATCTGGGGCCTGGTATCAATCAGTCAGGGGCCTGAGTTCTGTTTGGGGCATTGTTTTTACCCAGAGACTGGGTATGTACCTGGGGGCCTCTGTCCAGCTGATGGCTAATGTCTACCTGGGACCTGGGTGTCCACCTGGGATCTGACATTCAACCTGGGCTCGCTGCATGTCAGGGACCTGATGTCTCCCTTGTGCCTGGATGTCCACCTGGGACATTGGTATCATTCTTGGGCCTGGTGTTCACCCGTGGCATTGTGTCCAACTGTGGCCTGGGTGTGAATCTGGTGCCAGATGTACACATTTGGTTTGCATCCACCTGGGGTCTGGGTTTCAACCTGGGGCCTTATATTTACCTGGGTACTGGTGTCCACCTGAGGCCTGATGTCCACGTAGGGGCTGAGTATTCACCTGGAGCCTCATGTGCACCTGGCGCTACATGTCCACCTGGGGTCAGTGTGGTCACCTGGGGCCTGATGTTACCTACCATAGGTATTACGCAGAATACACACAGATTGGAAAGAAGGAATGGAAATGTGGGACCTATGTATGCAATAGAAGTGAAAATAGAAACCAGGAAAGAACACAAAGCATGAGGATAGTATGAAGAAGAAACATTAACCAACCTAGGCCCAGTTTCCTAAGAAACATTGGAAACCACACAGTGAAATGAAATGTCAGACTGAATCAAGCCATCTCTGGATTTTCACCTGTGGGCTGCTCAGTGTCAGTGGGGGATAGGGAGCAACTGAGACTCTCCTAGATCGCTGTTTGGCCTAGAAATTGCTAAGCTCACCTTGAAATTGTCCTACCCACTTTTCAGAAAATCACAACTAGGAAAGTACGGTAAACTCAAAGAAGGCCGAGAGCTTACCCTGGAGAAAGTGGCTGGCTGGCTCTGTGCTTGCTTTGCCAGCAGGCAGTCTTTGTTCAGTCCCCCCTCTTACAGGTGGTGGTGGCTGATGACCCACATGGCCTTTGCATGAGCCAGGGCCAGACCTTAGTGCCCTTGAGGAGTAGCTCAGCAGGTTCACCAAGGCCTGGGGCAGCAATGAGGGCAGCATCCTCTGGCGCTGGCCTTTTCCCATGGGCAGCAGGATGGGGTGATGCTCCACGGTCCCAATGCCAGCACCTGATTTAGAAGCGCCCAGCAACCTGGGGTGCTACTTGGTGGAGGGGGAGCTGGGGTGACTGCAACTGCATCTGTGTCTCCCAGTGCTGCATCCAGATCTTCATGCCACATACAGTGACCTGGGCCAAGAAGTCACTTTCCTGGATGGTGTCTTCAGGAGAGCATGAACTGTCAGGAGTGGGTGTGGAGCAATTCTCCACAAACTTTTCCTAGAAATAGGGCGGGGTGCATTGTGCCACAGCTGTTTTTGGGTGGACATAAGGCCCCAAGTGAGAATCCAAGCCTCAGTCAATATTCACGACCCAAGTGGAGACCTAGGTTCCAGGCAGACATCAGGTCTCAAGTGGACTGTCCCAGGTGAATGTTGGATATTAAACATCACGTTGACACTATATCTTAGGTGTATGCCAGTTCCCAGGTGGATTAAAGTTCCCAAATGGACATCAGGCACAAGGTGGGCATCAAGTTCCCAGTTGACAAATAGGTTCCAGGTGGACACCAGGCTCTAGTTGAACATCAGGCCCAGGTGGATGCCCACACCCCACATTGTCACCTGGGTACCAGGTAGACATGAGGCCCCAGGTGAATATTTATGTTCCTGGTAAGCATTAGACCCCAAGTGGACACCCTGGCTCCAGGTGGACATATGGCTTTAGGTGGCCATCAGGTCTCAGGTGCACCCTAGACTTGAAATACACATCAGGCACCGGGGTTTATATCCAGGCCTCAGCTGGACAGAATGTCCCAGATGGACTTCAGGCACAAGGAGGATACCAAGGCTTCAGACCTATGCCCAGGCCTCATGTGGCTATAAGGTTTTGGGTGAAAATCAGGCCCTAGTTGGGTACCTGGTCTTCAAGTGGACATAGTAATGCCCCAGGCAGACCCCAGGCTTTAGATGGTTACCAGGATCCAGGTGAACACCAAGTCCCAGGTGAACCCCACACCTCAGGTGGACATCAGGCCCCTGGTGGAGACCTACGCTATGGGTTGACATCAGGCCCCAGGACATCAGGCCTCAAGTGACCACCAGACCCCTGGTGGTTATGTAGGTCCCAGGTGGTTAGCAAGCATTGGGTTGATTCTCAGGGCCCAGGTGAATACCAGGCCACAGATGAACAATAGTCCCAAGGTGGATATTGCCTCCCAGTGAACACCATATCCCAGGTGGCTACCCAGCCTGATGTCCACCTGCAGACCAGAGTTCATCTAGGGTCTGATTTCTCTTTGGGGCCTGGGTATTTTTCTGGGACCTATAATCTGCCTGGGGTCTGGTGTTTACCTGGGGGAGGGGGTTTATCTTGGGTCTGATGTCTACCTTGGACCTGATGTTCACCTGGGGCTTTCTGTTTACCTAGGGCCTGATTTCCATCTTGAGATTGGGTGCCCACCTGGGGTCTGTGTCTCCCTGTGACTTGATGTCCAACTGGGATATGGTGCCTGATGTACACCTTGAGTCTAGCGTTCACTTGGGGCCTGATAGCTACCTTAGGCCTGTTGTTCACCTGGGGCCAGGTGTTGTGCTTGGCCCTAATGTCTACTAGGAGCCTGGTTTACCAGGGGATCTTGATTCCCACCTGGGGCCTGAGTGTTTATGTGAGGTCTGTAACCCTGCTGTGGCTTTGGATTCAATCTGCAGCCTAATGTTCACCAGGCACCTAGGTACCACGTGAGGCCTGGTGTCACCCTAGGGCCTGATGTTCACCTGGGGCCTCGTGTCTACCTGGGGTGTGGGTTTTTACCTGGAGCCTAATAATATACATGTGCCCTGGTGTTTACCGACTTCCTAGGTGTCAACTTGTGTGTTGATTTCCACCACGGGCCTGGTGTCCACCTGGAGCCTGGGTGTCACCCTAGGGACTGAAGTCTACCTGGGGTCTTGTGCTTATCTGGGGACTAGATGTCCACTTGGTGCCTAGGTATCCATCTGGGTCTGAATTTCACTTGGGGTCTGATGCCCATTTGGAGTGAAGTGTCCACTTGAGTCCTCATGTAAACCTGGGGCCCAGGTGTCAACCTTAAGCCTGATGTTCACCTGGGGGCCTGTGTCCACATTGGGACTTGCTATTCACCTGGTGCCACATGTGCACATGGGGCTTGAGTGTTTACCTGGCCTTAATCCCACCTGGGACCTTATGACTACCTGGGGGTTAGGTTTACTCCTTGGGCCAGGTGCCTACCTGGGTTCTGCTATCCATGTCAGGCCTGGTGTTCACTTGGGGCCTGAGTGTTCACCTGTGGCCTGATACCTGCTTCGGGCTTGGGTATCCTCTTGGGGCCTGATGTGCCCCTATGACCTGGTGTGTAACTGGGGCCTGGGTGTCAGCCTGGCACCTGAATTCAAAGTCCATTTGGGGCCTGGCATTTAGCTGGGCTTGATACCCACCTGAAGCCTGGGTGTTTAGGTGTGGCCTGTTACCTTTCTGTGGCCTGGGTGTTTATCTGGAGCCTGATGTTCACCAGGCTACCTAGGTATCCACATGGGGTCAAATGTCTCTCTGGGCCTGATGTTCAGTTGTTGTTTGGTGTTCACCAAGTGCTTGGACATCCACCTGTTGACTGATGTTCAGCTGGGGCATAGATATTCACCTGGGGCCCAAGGGTCCACCTGGGGCCTCACATCTACCTGAGGCCTAGTAATCCCCATGGAGCCTGGTTTTTACTGGAGACCTAGGTATCAACCCACATCCTGTTCACCTTAGGCCAGGTGTTAACTTGGAGCCTGGGTGTCAACTGGGGGCCAGACATCCTCCTGGTGCCTTGTATCCACCTGTAGACGGGATGTCCAGTTGAGTTCTGATGTTCACCCGAGGCCTGGTGGTGAAATTTAAAGAAGAGCCTGAAAAGCTATCAAGCCAAGTGAAACAGGGAGAGGAAGGTCATTCCATTCCAGCAATGAGAAGAATGTGAGTTCAGAGATGGAATTATGAACAGCTCAGTATACACTGAAATCTGCAAGAGGTAAGTAAGCTGTGCGTGCGCTGCAATACCAGACCAGGGATGGGAGGATGCTTTTCAACCTGCCTTTCGCTTTCTCCTCTAACATCATAGGAGTCAGACTTACTCTTTGTAGCTCAGAGTTGAGTGTTATGTATATGTACTTTTTTGCTTGGAGAACTGTTGTGTTCAGCTTTATCCCAGATGTCTTTCCTGGGTTTATACCCAAAAGCACTGTACTAGGTTCTACATTACTTCAACATGTGCAAGTGATGTGGTAGGATATTTAATCTCCTTAATGTATGTTTACTGGAAGTCATTGAGTGGAGGAATTTTACCTCTCTAAATGGAAGGGGATTACAATATGAGCCTTCTTTAACTGTCCAGACTGGTGAGGATTCTTCCTGGTAACCACTTCATAGACTTCTGTTCCCTTTGTTCAGAGTACTATCTTAATTTGTAAATATATTTCAGTATATTTACTTTATTATGCCTGCTTACCCTACTGTATTGGTATTTCAAGAAGTACTTGATGAACACAGGTTTTGCTAGCACAACTTTCAGAACATACTGCATGAGTAAATCTGGGAGTATCTCTGTTTTCTCTCAGACATCCCCTAAAGCTATAGTGAAAATGTGCCTGTGGCAGAGATGCTAATTCTCTTCCTGTACTATTACTATTCCTCTCTTTCCCAGTACCTGCCCCAGTGGAGCGTGTGTGCAGTTTAGGGTGTGTGGGGCTGAGGAAGGTGGCACAACTTGTTCCATGAATGCAGTCTTCCAGCAGTGTCTATGCAGCCTGGGATCCCTGAGGGGATTCCCTTCCTTTGTCCTGTTTGGTGTAATAGAGGTGTATAGATGTGTATGTGTATTGTCTGAAAATTGTTTCAGACATTTTTATTACTTTTAGAGTTTGCTGAAACTAGACATAACTTAGAAGTACTGTAGTAGTTTCTGAAATCTGTGTAGACATGATGTTCATAGTCACACATTTCAGTAAATCTGCCGTTGTGATAAGCTGCCTGTACAACAGATGAACTTGACCTAATACAATTTTTGAACTCCAAAGCTACTCTCAAATTAAGTTATATAAAATTACTGACATTGTATTTGTGAAGTATGTTCCAGCCTGGGCAACATACTGAGACCTCATCTCTACAAAAAAATTAAAAAACTGACCAGGCATGGTTGGCACATGCCTGTAGTCCCAGCTGCTTAAGAGCTGGAAGGAAGAAGGTCGCTTGAGCCCAGGAGTTCAGGGGCTGCTACAGTCAGCTGTGATTGCACCACTGCCATACAGCCTGGGGATCAGAACAAGACCCTGTCTCTAAAAGCAAAAAAGAAAGTAATATATAGGCTCGATCTCAGAAATTTTAAATAATGTGATAGTAGCTTATGAGATGGCAGTCAGTGATACTGAAAGTTTCCCATTTATGTTGTGTTGCACTTATCAGTTGAAGAGATCCTGGTTTTATTAGACTGAATTTTCATAATTGATCAGAGGCTCAAAGAGATGATGTGTTCATAATTATACCAGCTGGGAAGTATTGAAACTGAATATATGTAGAGTTGTTGTCATGTTTGAGCATATATGAGCATTCCAAGAAAGCAATGTGGGTGCTCATGAGTACATGTATCAAGGCTTTCTGTGAAGTCTGTGTAAATATTTCTAACTTAAGGCTGCTATATATTTGGAGTTTGGCTCCACTGTTTCCCTAGTGATAATCATTTTTGATCTTTATTAAACTCCAGACTAATTCCATGACCAAGAATCTATAAAAAGATTGTCTCTACCATTCTTCTTGAAATTGGTAGTTGGTTTCAAATGACTAGAATGTTGAGAACAGCCCATTCATAATTCCTAGGGATTTGCTAATAGTAATTATTTTGAATATTTTTTATGATTTTTATTTTAGCTCTTTGAAATATTTGTTCAGATCTTTCCTCTAAAAGAACATTATTTTTCAATGCTTGTTTACTATATTTCACATATTGAAGGATGACCTTATGTTTTATCTTGTAGATTGGTTAGTTTCTAAGAGAGAAACCCTCTATTTCATGGCCTTAGATCTCACGCTGTCCCCACTTATGGTAAAGGGTCCAGGGAAAAGCATAGATGGCTGAATAGAAGCACATCTTGCTTCGGAAAAAGCTTCCACATCCTAATAAATAGTGAACTTGGTTGTTATAAGCATTTAAGTGCTCTTTCACGTTCCCTTTCTATTGCATTTGGAAATTACTACTTTTTCTTTAAAAAGTGTTTGCATCTATCCACTTTGGGCCCACTCCAGGTCTTCACAGCTGTTCTCATTGGGCCCAGCCCAGTTACTCATAGCTGTTTTCCTTGGGCCCAGACCAAATGTACACATCTATCCTTTTGGGATGGCAGAAGCACTTGACTGTAACTGGGTTCACTGCCTCAGTGTGAGATTTCTTTGGGACCCAAGCTTCAGTGTCCTGCTCTGTAGCCATGTAACTAGCCAGCAGGTGAACCCCTTAATCACAATGAAAAGAAGTCTTTCAGAAAACCAAGGTTTCAAGCTGAAAAAGAAAAAAGAAACCAGTCCACCATGCTGTGCAACAGTATAACCGGAAATCACATCTCTCATCTAGTTGTAACTTTGTACCCATTTGCAATCCTCCCACGCAGCCTCAGGTAGCCACCATTGAAGTTTCTGCATCTAGGAGATTGACCTTGTTACATCCCACATGCCATCTTTCTTTTTCTGCATGGCTGATTTCATTCCACCTAGTGTCCTCCAGGGTTCTCCACCTTGCTGGAGAAGAAAGCAAAACCACCTATACTCACTTTGAAAAGAAAAACACCAGAGAAGGCACACTGTGAAGAAGCTCTCACAGAAGCTCCTACCTCAGCAATCAGCACTGGGAACAGGAGCTGTTTCTTCCCCAGGATGCAAACCAAGTGATCTAAAAGCTTCCAGTGGTCCTGAGGGAAGGAGGCTGTGAACACCCGAGCTGGACATAAGAAGAAAAGCTATTTACACTTGGTCTGGGAACCTATAAGCATGCCAGTGAACAACTAGGCTGGCCCCGGTTTGGATGGCTATGAAATTCTTGGCTCAATCCAATGAGGACAGCTGTGAACATCTGGGCTCAGCCCAAGGAGGAGAGCTATTGAGCCCTGTGCTGCATCCCCATACGAAGGAATGTAAGTTCCTGGGCTGGCTCAGATGAGAATGGCTGTCAGTAACTGTGGGTTCCAATGAGGGCAGCCGTGAACACTTGGGCTGCCCATTCTTAGATGGCTGTGAGCAACTGGACTGAGCCAATGAGAACAGCTATGAACCATGGGTTGTGCCAGTGCAGACAGGTTTGAAAACCTGATCTGGCCTGCTGAGGACTGTTTTGAACTCCAGGGCTTGGCCCAGTGAGGACAGCTGTGAACACTGGGGCTGGCCTCAATGAGGATGACAAGGAAGACTTTTTGGGCACCTAGTAAGGACAGCTGTGATCACCTGAGGTGGGCCTACTGAGAACAGCTGTGATCACTTGGCTGGCCCTGATTAGGATGGCTGTGAACATCAGTGCTGGGCCACATTACAACAGCTGTGAATATCTGGTTGTTCCTGTGAGGACGGCTATGAACACCTTGACTGAGCACAATAAGAACAGCAGTGAATACCTCGGCTGGCGCTGGTGGGGATGGCCACGAACACCTTCTTTAAGTGAGCATTCACATCTTCCCTCCCCCGCTGTTTAGAATGGATGCTAGGTTGTTGTTAATGCCAGTTTACCCGGTGCATGACAGTACAACCAGAATTCATGCCTCTCATTTAAGCATGACTCTCTACCGATTGGTAGCCCTCCCCCCCACAGCCTCAGGTAGACACCATTGAAGTTGCTGATTCTGGGAGATTAACTTGTTTAGATTCCACATGCCATGTTTGTCTTTCTCTGCCTGGCTCATTTTGTTTCACCTGGTGTCCTCGTTTCTCTGCCTTGCCAGAAGTGAGGTGATGTTCTGCAGTTTGATGACTGAAGTGTACTCCGTGCGCATACATCCTGCAGTTTCTGCCTCCCTGCACCTGGGGGAATGAACAGGTAGGCTGACTCCATTCCTTGGCTCTTGTGAACAATGCTTCATGAAACAGAGGAAGGCAGACATCTCCTTAGGGACTGGTTTCCTTTTCTGTAAATGTCTACCCAGTGCTGAGGTGGCTAGATGAACTGGTATTTGTAGTTTCAACTTTGTGAGAAACCTCCCACTTTATTCTTCCACAGCATATATAATATTTTACATTGCCCCCAAGAGTGGAGTAGAGTTTTTCTTTCTGCATGTCTACCCTGGCCCCTGCCTTGAAAAGCTTGTATTGCCTTTTGGGTAATACTTATTCTCAGTAGGATTTGCCCTCATTGGGGCATGTGAGTGTGGCTTTGATTTCTTGGGGGGATGACTAGTGAAGTGGAGAAAATTATCTTTTCCCTGTGAGTCAGTTTTACATCTTCAGCAATACCCATGCTGTTCCTTTGGGCACTTTTGGCTTGTGGATTGGGTTTTATCTTGTGGCTCAGTATCTCTTGTTTCTTATGTATGTTGGTTAAGGGTTCCTTTCAGATACCTGACTTTTCATAATGTTCTCCCAGTCTATAGGAGGCCTTTTCATTGGGTTTATTGTTTTGCCTCTTTTGCAGAGTCCCTAAAGTTGTACTTAGTCTCAGGTGTTTATATTTGCTTTTTTTTCCCTCCTTCCTTTCTCCATTCACCATATATTTGCTTTTTTAAGCAGTGATTTCTAGGTCCTGTGAGGGGAAAAGAGGAAGATGGTGAGGCTGTTGAATTGTCTGTGGTTATATTTTTCATAATTTGTTTTTGTTTCAGCTTGGGTGCTTGCATTCAAGTTGTCCCCAAATAAATGCTCAGCATGTTTTCCTTGGAGTTTTCTGGCATCAGGATTGGACTTAAGTGTTCAGTTTATTGTGTGTTGATTTTTTGGGTCCTTTGCCACACAAGGGTCCTGTTTCAGTTCTTTGCACATGAATACCCGGGTTTCTCAATGGTTGTGTCTTTGGTGTGCTTTTGAACAATGTGTTGACTGTCTATCGTTTTGGGTATATCTTGTGGCTCCCTTTTTTGTCCATTCGGTTATGACTCCACTGAGAATGGCTGTGAACACCTGGGCTAGGCCCAACATGAATGGTTCTTAACACTTAGGCTCGTGTGATAAGGATGACTATAAACTGTTACCTTCACCGAGACCAGGATGGCTATCAACACATGGGCTGGCCCTGGTCAGGACAACTATGAATACCTCTCATGAGCCCAATAAGAACAGCGATGACCACCTGGGGTAGGCCAAGTGAGGACAGCTGTTGACACCTGGACTGGCTGTATTGAGGACAGCTGTGAAAAGTTGAGCTGGAGGCTGGGCACGGTGGCTCATACCTGTAATCCCAGCACTTTGGGAGGCTGAGGCAGGCAGATCACAAGGTCAGGAGTTCAAGATCAACCTGGCTAATGTTGTGAAACCTTGTCTCTACTAAAAGTACAAAAATATAGCTTGGCATGCTGGCACGTGCATGTAGTCCCAGCTATTCGGGAGGCTGAGGCAGGAGAATCACTTGAACCCGGGAGGCGGAGGTTGCAGTGAGCTGAGATTGCACCACTGCACTCCAGCCTGGCTGACAGAGTGAGACTCAGTCTCAAAAAAAAAAAAAAAAAAAAAAAGATAGAAAACCTGAGCTGGGCCCAAAGAAAACAGCTATGAAAAACTGGATTGGACCTAATTAAGGACGGCTGTGAATACCTGAGCCTGCCCCATTGAGGAGAGATGTGATCACCTGGGCTGTCCTCATAAGGGTAGCCCTAATATTATACCTTGGCTGGATTCAAACAGCAAATGTGAATGCCTAAGGTGTCCCTGACAAGGACTACTGTGAATGCCTAGGCTGGCTCCCATGAGGATGGCTGTGAGCACTTGAGCAGGGCACAATAAGATGACTATGAACACTTGGACTTGCCCTGAAAAGGACCACTATAAACCTCTGGGCTGGGCCCAGTGAAAACAACTATAAACACTAGAATTGGGTGAGCCTAGGATGACTCTGAATGCTTAGGCTGGACCCAGTTGAGAGCTGGGAACTTCTGGCTTGGGGATAATGAGGATATCTATGAAAACCTGGGCTTTGCCCAGAGAGGATGGCTATGAAAACCTGGGCTGATTCCTAGCAGAAGGGCTTGGAACACATTGGATGGCCTCTATGAGGGTGGCTAATAATATCTTGGCTACCCTGATTACCATGGCTGTGAACAAATTGACTAGTTTTGATGAGGATGGCTATAAATATCGAGGCTGTTGCCAGTGTGGATGGCTGTGACCAGCTAGGCTGGCCTTAATGAAGACCACTGTGAACACCTGTAAAGGCCCAGATGAGAACAGCTATGAACACCTGGGCTGCTCCCAGTGAAGATAGCTATGAACACCTGGGCTGGGCCAAGTGTGGACAAGTGAAAACCTGGTTTGGCTCAGATGAGGATGGCTGTGAACACCTTGCCAGGCCCCATGAGAGTGACTATATGATACCTTGGCTGATACCAATTATGATTGTGAACACCTTGGCTGGCACCAATGAGGATAGCTGTGAACACCTCAACTGGCATCATGTGGATGGCTGTGACCACCTAGACTGGCCCTGGTGAGGACCTCTTTGAAAAAATAAACTTGCTTCATTAAGGCCAGCTGGAAACACCTGGGCAGGTCCTCAGGCTCTGAACAGCTGGTCCCTCCCCAGTGAAGACCACTATAAACAGCTGTGCCAGGACCAATAAGGAAGACTATTAACACCTGAACTGGGAACAGATGATGGAGCGAACACTTGTCCTGATGAGGACAGCTGTGGTGAGCACCTGGGCAAGGCACAATGAGAACAGCTGTTAACACCTGGTCTTGGAACCTGTGAGCATGACAGTGAACATGTAACTTAGCCCTGGAAAGAATGGCTATAATCATCTAAGCTTGGCCCAATGAGGACAGCAGTCAACATTTAGGCTGGTCCCAATAAAGACAGCTGTTAACCCCTGGGCTAGGTCCCCAAGAGGAGGACTGTCAATAGCTGGCCTGACTCAGAGGAGGATGGCTGTGAGGACCTGTGTTGGCTCCATTGAGGACAGCTGTGAACACTTGTGCTTAGCCCAGTGAGGTTAGCTCTGATCACCTGGGCTGGCCATTGTTAGAATAGCTGTGATCACCAAAACTGGGCTGAAGATGGTTGAAAACACCTGGGCAGAGCTAATGAGGATGGCTGTAAATACCAGGTTTTGCCCAGTAAGGATGGCTGTGAGTAACTGGGCTGGCCCTGATTAGGATGGAGTGAAGACCTGGGCTGGGCCCAATGGGGACAGCATTGAACACCTGGGCTGACCTTGACGTGGTTGGCTGTGCACACCTTGGCTGGGTCCAGTGAGGACAGCCAGTGGCACCTGAGCAGGGCCCCAGTGAGGACAATGATGAACACCTAGATCAGGACAACTGAGGATAGCTGTAAACATCTGGGCTGAAGGCAATGCAGACAGCTTTTAACACCTGGGCTGGCCCCAATGAGAATAACTTTGAACATCTGGGCTGGCGTCAATGAGAATGGCCCTGAAGAATACCTGGGCTGCCTCCCATGAAGATGGCTAGGATCACCTGGGCTAGACCCAGTGAGTATTGCTAGGAACACCTCAGCTGGCCTTAATGAGGACAACTGTGAAAACCTGGGCTGGACCCAATGAGAACAGCTGTGAACACCTGAGGTGGGCCCATTGTGGACAGAAGTGAACACCTGGGCTTGTCCACATTAAGACTGCAGCAAACACTTTGGCTGGACTCGATGAGGATGGTTATGAATACCTGGACTCACCTCGACACAGATGGCTATGAATAACTGGGCTGGGCATGAAAGGATGACTATGCATATTTGGGCTGGGTATAATGAAGACAGTTTTGAACATCTGATTTACGAGGACAAGTATGAACACTGAACTGATCTTCTTGATCACTGAGAACACCTAGGCTGATCCTAATGAGGGAAAGCTACCTAACACCTTATGAGAACCACTGTGAACACCTGGGCCTGTCCAATGAGGACAATTATAAACATTTGGGCTTTCCCAGATTAGGCTATGAGCACCTGGGTTGGGCCCAATGAGGACAGCTGTGAACACTGAAACTGGGCCCCATGAAGATAGCTGTGATCACCTAAACTGGGTCCCATGAGGATGACTGTGAACATTTGGGTTGAGCCCGAAGAGGATGGCTGTGAAACCTGGGCTAGACACAATAATAGTTTTGAATACCTTCATGGAGCCACATTTGGATGGATATAAACATCTGAGCTTGCACTGATGAGGATGGCTGTGAGCACTGAGGCTGGGGAGTGTACAACCGGGCTTTGCTGATGAGCATGGCTGTGAACATCAAAGCTAGGGCCAATGAGACTACTTGTGAACACCTGGGTTGCCCCGTTAGGATGGCTGTGAAAACCTGACCTGTGCCCAATAAGGATGGCTGTCTATAGCTGGGCCATTCCTGATTAGAATGGCTGTGAACAGCTGGGCTGGCTTCAATGAAGATGGAGTCAACACGTGAACTGGTACCAAGGAGGAAAGCTTTGAACATCTGGGCTTCATCCAATGATAACATCTTGGCTGGCCTCAATGAGGACAGCTTTGAATATCTGAACTGGGCCCAGTGAAGACAGCTATTAACCCCTGAACTGGGTCCCCATGAAGAGGACTTGAAATATCTGAGCTATTAGTAGGGCTGTGAACACCTGGGTTGGGCCCAATGGGGATGGCTCCAGTAGCCTTCTAACTCCCACTTCCATGCCTTGCTTGGATTATCATCATCATTTCTGCTGTCTATCACATCAGCTCTTAAACGAATGGTCACTAATCATGGGCTTGTAGCGTGTCCAATTGGGGCAGCCACTGCTCTCTCCTGGAGGAAAAGGCAGTGTTGGGGTGATCTCTCTGCATGCGGCACCCAGGCTGGTAACCTGTTCAGCCTCAGACAGGAACACTCAGCTCAGAGCACAGTATTTTCCAGCTCAGTTTGGCCTTCAGAGCGTCAGCTCTTTTCTACCAGGAAGATGTTGAAAATATGTAATTTTTAGAGATAATTGCCAATTCCAAAGATGATGTTTGCACCAAGACTTCCCTCTGTGTTTGCCTGCATAGCTCCATGTAGAGTTACAGTTCTGTCTGCACTGCATTTTCCTGCCTTCTCCTGACTGAAGACTTTTGCCTTGGAGCATCAACACGTACTAGATCCTGAGCAATGTCCAGCTGCCTCCTCCACAAATGGAGCTAGATAATTTTGTGCTATCACTTCTGCATTCTGAAAATCACGTCTATGCTTAAGCAGAGAACAAACTCTTAACTCCAGTAGCTGATCCATGAAAAGCTACAAAACTTTGTCGGTTGGACTTCAGGTGCCTCCATCAACCTTTCCCATAGGTGGCCTTGCAGCCTGACCTTGATGTCAAAGCTAATTAAAACTACAGCTTCCCAGGCCATCCCAGCTTACAAAAGAGCCTGCATTTGGAAACTCCCATGCTGTACATTTTAAAAAGTGTCCCACACACCTGTGCACCCTAGGCCAATGCACAGATGGCATTGCCTTGCTGGGAAACATCTTTTTCCCACCTGGATATCCATCCACCTACCAGCCAAGCAGCCAGTGGATCTTGGTTGAGCTCTTCCTGTTTTCTGGGCATTGTACAGATCTCTGCTGCGAGGGAGGAGCTCCCCACCTTGAGGAAATCTTAGGGCCTGTTGGAAGGCAAGGCACATGCCCAAAAATCGTCCTCCACACAGGGCTCTGTGTTGACTGATGCACTACATTCTCGGGGGACCTGGGGAGAAGGAGCTCTGACTTACCTCTGGGGCCCAGGGGCTTTAGGTAACCTGCCAAGGGCACAGGGATGAGAGAGAGAGCCAGGACACACAGAGTCCCACAGAGGCCTTCCCACCAGGCCACTGCCCTAGGCCACATCTAGACAGTTTCCTGGAGGAGAGAACCCTGGAAGAGGGACAGAAAACACCCCTACTATCTGCTGAGACCATCCAGTCCCCCCTGGCCAGTCCTGGACCTTGTATCCCAACATGGCTTCCCTGCCCTCTCTCTGCAGCATAAAGGGGAAAATGTAGAGACTGCAAGCAGGAACATATGGGGACAAGAGCAGTTGTGCCTGCAGAATTGATGGAACCCAGGCTACTGACAGCCTTTCCAGCACTGTGCCCCATTCCAGCACTGTCACCCTGCTCCTTGATCCTCCTCATTCCCTGCCTGGCCCACACCCTGCTCCCATCATATTTTGCTTCTGTTTTTATCTCACTGTGGTCTGTGTCCGGCCCACGCCCCACTCCCATCTGCACTCTGTTCCTGCCCCCTGCCCTGTGCCATATCCCTCTCTGCACTCTGCTTCTACCCGCTCCCTGCCTGCACCCCATCCTGGCTACCGCCTCCTACACTGCAGGCACTCCCCCTGGCCTCAGTCCAGTGACCAGGGCAGGATGGACAGCAACACAGAGGGCCCCAGAATCCCTGCCTGGAGGTGCCACCCTGGCAGTGTCCCTTGTGTTTGAGTGTCCCTCGAGTTTGCTGTGTCCCAGGCAGGTATGGGGCAGTAGGGCTGAGCACTGCATCCAGTGGTGGAGACTGCCTGCCAGAGTCACTGTCCCACCAACAGCGGCCCCTGCTCATATGGGTGATAGCGAAGGTGTTCAATGATGCGCCTGCACTCCTTCTCCAGCTCTGCCACCATGGCTGGCAGAGCGCTGTGCAGGCTCTTTTAGGAAAGGTTATTTTTCCCTCCTATGTTTTTGCTGCCCTGGTGTTTAAACACCTGAAAGCCTGATTTCTGCGGTGGTTGCCCTGGAGGGGCTGCCATTGTTTGAGATTCACCCAGCAGCCTTCGAGTCCTGTGCTGCTGCTTAGCAGGGCACCTGAAGATGTGGCCTGGGACAGCTCAGCCCCAACACTTAGTACTTTAAAAAGTGTTGACCCAGCTGGGGTGGGGTAGGTGGGGGTAGGCTCCAGGGGACTCCCAGGGGCGGGCTCCAGGGGCTGTCCCCCCTTGACATCTGTATCTTAGAATCTGCTGCCTGTGCCTATACATGATGACAGTGGCTACTTCAGATGGGCTGCTGCTGCTATCAGCTGGGCCTGTTGCCAGGGTATGGACTGGGTCTCTAGGGGATGAGGATCTTTCCCTAGCTCACACAGGCAGACTCACACGCTGGCTCACCACAAAGACACACTCTTTCTTGTCTGTTCTCATGGAGACATGCTCCTGAGGCTGTGGACACAGTGTGGCTCCTTCACACCCTCATTCCACCCAGGTCCACAGAGGAACCCTAGCCCCTCTTACCACTCACATACACAGGGATCCTACATGGGCATGCAGGGACACATGGCCTTCATACATGTGGGCGTATTCTGTCATTTCCAGTTATCCTGGAACCAGAACTGTAGAGCCTCCATCTAAAAGTTAAATTCATTTTAAAGTTGCACCTAGAAGTTTCTGGCATTTCACTGCTCAACACAGGTGTGGCTCCCCCCATTGCATGGATGGGAAAACTGAGTCTGGGGCTCCCCCACAGGTCCCAGGCTGGCCCCACACCCATCTCCCACAGCTCCACAGCAAGCCTCTCATCTTCCTGGCCTGATTTATTGGGTCCCATTTTGTGGCAAGGAAGGACCTGCCCTCTCTTTCTCTGGACCCAGGGGCCTTCTGCTCCCAGCATGGAAGAGCTGGGCACTATGACTTGGCAGGGTCCTCTTTCCAGGCTGCTGGGACTCCCTCTGCAGGGAGCCTGGATGGCCTACCTCTGCCTGCACCACCAGGTGTCAGTGCGGATAGATCAGGCCAGGGACATATTTCTGCCTGCTTCACTTCTCTTTTCTCCCTTTCTGGCCAGGGGCTTCACCAGGCTACCCTGGGCCCAGCCTGCTTTCTCCACCATGCTAACCTACTGAGCTAATCTGGCCTCCAGAAGCCACCTGCAGCCCTCATTGGTGGACTGGGTGCACTGTGGGGCACCTGAGGGTGGGACCTGCAAACAGCCAGTTGGGAAGGGCGTTTAGTGGATTGGTCTAATGGCCTTGATTCTGCAGAGTCACTTTAGGGACAGGCTGAGAAAATCAGTGTTCCTTTGGTGCTGTGAAGAAAATGGGATGCGTTAGTCTAGTGGGGGAGCTTATGGCCCTTTAGCCAAGGGAGGAAAAAATCAATTAAAATTATAATGTCTGTTACAATGGAGCTTTGAGTGCCAAGGGGAAGGAAAGCCCAGAAGTTGCCATTTCCCCTAGGTTTTCTCCTTTGTAGCCTAAGGACCCTCTAGATAACCTTTGTATTAACTGGGTAAGGCTGATACCAGCAGTGGCAGCCTTGGGGGCTCAGAGCACGCTGCTCCTCTGCTGCGAGCTGCCCATGTGCCCACTCACTTTATTCTTCCCATAGGCCTACAAGGGTTGCTGCCTTGGCTCATTTCACAAGTGAGGGAACTGAGGCTTCCATGGTCAGTGAACTCTGGTGCTTGGGGAAAGGATGCATGAGATCCCCAGCCTGGGTCCTTTGGCTTGCTACAGCCCCTTCTCTGGGCCAGTGGTGGGGTTCATGGGGTGGGGCTGAGGATGACTCCCAGAGGAAGGAGGTGGCCCTGAGCCTGCCCATCCACTGGCAGGTCATCTGCCTTGGGCTCCAGTTTCCTGGGGACAGTGTGGCCCAGATACAGAAGTGATACGTGAAACTGTGCTCAGAGGCTGAAATAGGAGCCCCTCAGGGTCTCAGCTGCTTTCTCAGGCAGGACCCTTGCTTAAGCTGATGTCAAGGAGTGTGGTGGGTCTGGGGGAAAAGCAGCAGGCATGGCCATGTCACAGGGGGCTCGGGGGAGGGCCGAGTGCTTCAGGTATGGTGGGAAGACATCTGTGCCAGTGGTGGTGCAGATGTGTGGCCAGGATGTCAGGCTGTGGCCCTTGCACCTCATGTTTGCCTGCCTGGGGATCTGGCATCTGATGGAAGCTACTGTGCTGAGGATGGGGTGCAGGGCAGAGGCTGGGCATCGAGGGCCAGGGGTCAACTGTTTTCTTGTCTGGAACAGGGTTTCCTTCCCATGTTCCAGCAAACCCTGGGAGAAGGAACAAGAGCAGAGTGGAATGCAGCCCAGCCCTCACCTTGACACTTCTCTCCATCCTGTTGGAGTGGAGGTAGCTGTGTTTCCAATGTGGCAGCCCCCTCCAAGGGGTGCTGAGAGGCCACTTCCTGGTTCTAGAGCTGTGCCCCCCCAGCCACTACCCAGGCTGTGCCCTCTGTCCCCCTCTCCCCCACTTTCCCTCCTTTACACAGCTGTTTCCCCATGAGTGACTTAGGATAATCTATGGCAGCAGCTGTGGGCAGCCCAGGAGCACTCCTGGGAGAGTCTCAGCTCCTGCCAGTCTGTGCTAGCATTGGGGAAGCACTGGGGAGACAGCAGCAGGGACCTCACGAGCTGTCACTTGGTAGGGAGAGGCAGCAGTCAAAACCCTGTGTGGTGATTTCTTCCACACGCATGTGTGGTGAGATGCAGGATATTGAGAGCTGGCTGCCAGACAAGGAGCATTCCCTGGCCGTGGCCACAGGGGGACCACAGCAGTGGGGTCATCTCTCCCTGACCATCTGTGCCTGAGCCTGCCATCTGTGCTCTTGGGTGGGTGGGGTCTTTGGCCTCTGGGAGGCTGTGGGTCAGTGTGACACAGAAAAGTCAGGCTCAGCAGTCCTCTGGGGTATCTGACCCAGGCCTCATGCCCCTGGAGGGTGGGGAGGGTGAGAAGGCTCCAGGCCTCCCAGAGCCCACCTGCCTTCCCCACCAGAGTGGCAGCCCAACCCAGGAGGTGACACTGTGCACCCTGAGGCAGGCTCCACCTCCCCCAGGAGACCTTGGAGGACCCTCTTCTGACCCAGGCTCCAGGACACTTGGCAGCCCCTGAAGTCCTGCTTTCCCTCCCTGCCTTGGCCTTCCCTCCCTGAACTCTAGGGTGAACCTTAGGCATGTGGATGGCTCTGAGCAGACTAGATCTGAGCCTCCATGGAGCCCTGGTCTCATAGATGTATGATTGTGGGGGCTTCAGGGACCCTCCTCTCCTTTGCCCCAGATCCTGGAGGCTATAAATCCTGTGGATCCATGAGCTGTCCTCTCTGAGTCCCCAGGCAAAGAAGGAATGTGTGAGAGCAGGCAGCAAGGTGTCTGTGTTCCTGCAGTTTCTCCCTGCTTGGCTTCTGTCCCCTAGAGAGCATGGGGCAGGGAGATGGTACAGGCAGGACCTTGAAGATGGCAGTTCAGGTGGCAACACAAAGTACAGTGGCCCAGGCACCACCTCAGAAAGGTCACCTGTGTCCCCAGACAGGTGTGCACCCACCTGGTGGCATGGTGGGTGCAGGCATTTCTCCCTCAAACTGGGGGTACCCAGAAGGCCTGGGGCCATCTTAGGGGGAGATGCCTATGGCCTGCAGGCCCAGGTCCCAGGGCAATAGAGCTGCCTCCCAGGTTCAAGTGCTGGCAGTGGAACTTCTGTTCATGGCTCTGGGCTCATCTGTGCCCTGAGCAGCTGATATCTGTGACCTATAGAAGCCCAGGGATCCAGTGAAGTGGCTGAGGGGCAGTGTGGCCCCAGGAGGACCCAGGGGAGGCAGGACAAGGGCCATCCAGGTTGCTTCCAGTTTCCTCCTGTGCCTCTGTGACTCCAGAGAGGGTGTGCCTGCACATGCTTCTGCCCATGGGCTCTTCCAGCAGGAGCTGGCAATGGGCTCAGCAGCTAGGGGCAGAGAAGGAGAAAAAAGGGTCGAAAATAATTATAGGATTTTTTTTTATTGAGATGAAATTCACATAACATAAAACTAACCTTTTTTTAAGTGAGTTATTTGGTGGCATTTAGCACATTCTCAGCATTGCACAGGCATTGCCCCCATATAGTTCCAAAACATTTCCATAAGTGCAGAAGGAAGCCCCATACCCATTAAACAGGTGCCTACCACTCCCTCCCCTGGCCCCTGATAACACACAGTCTGCAGTTCTGTCTCTGTGTCTTGGCTTCTTGACATTTCATCTACATGGACCTTTGTCTGGCTTTTGTCACTCAGCATAAGACCTTCAGGGTTCCTCGCTGCTGTCAGGCATGTGTCGGGCCCTCTTCCTGTTGGGGTGACTTGTGCTCCATCACAGGATGGACATGTGGGTGCTTTCGACCCTTTGGCGGTCATGAAAAATGCTGCTAGGCACATGCTTGTTACAAATATCCAAGTCCCTGCTTCCAGTTCTTTTGGGTAAATACTTAGGACACAGGCATGATATTGGCTGCCAAACAGTTTTCCACAGTGGCTGAATCACGTTTCATTTGCAGTAGTGGTGCAGACTGGTCATGATTTATCAGGTCCTTACCACCATGTGCTATTCTCTGGTGCAGGTCTAACCTGGCCATCCAGTGGGTGCACGATGCTATCTCATCATGGCTTTGGTTTGTCTTTCCCTGGTGACAGTGCTGCTGGGCGTCTTACGTTGTGCTTGCTGGCCAGTTGCCTGTCTCTTTGAAGAAGCTTCTTTCGAGCCCTCAACCTGGCTGTCTCATGGGTGTCCTGTCGTGTGGCTGACTTTACTGTCACATCAGTACCCAGGGCTGTTGAGAAGTGGCTTCATCTCACAGGTGACCGTCCTGCAGTGTAGCTAACTTTGCTGGCACAGCTGCACCCAGGGCTTCTTAGAAGGAGCTTCACTCAGGGGCATCTCTATCAGTGTCTGAGTCCCAGGTCCCTTGTGGGAAGGACATGGTGGGTTATGTGTGTCCTAATGGGGGCATTGAGTCACCACACCCTCAGGTACCCTGAGAACATTCTCAGAAGACCTGGACTTAACATATTGAATGCAAACCTCCTGGAAGAAATGATGTTACCACTTACTTGTGACAAGGGGCTGCTGAGGGAACCCCCTTATAAAGGATGGGAGGAAGGGGAAGGGGCCAGGGACCCCCAACTCCACTGATGAGGCAGGGCTTAGCAGTATGGGAAAGCAGGGCTACCCTCTCTTGCTCAGTCTCTATCGGCACTCTAAAAATAACCAGGCAAATCTGGTGTGAGTTGATTACTGTCATTACTGTGGTGTGATGTCATGCTGCCAGCCCTGGAGCCATGTTCCTGGGAGAGTGGTGCTTGTGCCTAGGCAGCTCTGGAGGCCAGCACAGGGGTGGGCTCCTACAAATCTGATTGCTGGGGGTTGGAGAACTGGCATCCATAGGCAGACACTCCAAAGGCAGAGGCATGGGTTGGGCTGCTCTGCCTTGCTTTTGAGCTCCCAGGGAGGAGTTTCTGTCCTCATTCACAGCTGGGGACAGTCAGAAAGGTCTTGTTTCTGGCCATGGCTCATAAGAAAGGGGTGCAGAGGCATGGGCTGGGCTGCTCTTCCTTGCTTTTCTGCTCGATCCTGTTGCTGAAATTGCTCCTTTGGACGAGGCTCACATCTTCTTGCCTCATGGGTTAGTGGCCTAGGAGGGCACTTGTGGTTCTGGTCCTGTTTTGGTCCCATGTCCTTCACCCCAGAGGGGCCACCTAGGCCAGAACCCATCCTGATTTCCATCTTGCCCACAGTCCTGCTTCTTAGCCCCGGTCAGAAGTTCCTTAGGTAAATGCTCCTGCACAGACATCACACAGGCTCAAAGGGCATCAGAATCTCAGCTGAGAAGAGCCTCAGCATCAGGTACAAACCTCTCATTTTACACATAGGGGAAACTGAGGCCCAGAGGGAGGCAAGAGTTGTCACACGTGGGGGGCAACATCAGTTGAAGACTTGGTACTATCACCCTTTCCCACACAGCCACCCCACATTGGGTTTGGATTCCTTTTTGCTCTTGAAGTTGAGTGTGTGCTGGGCTGGAATCTTCTCTAGAGGCTCCCAGCCCTCTTCCCTTCACCCTCCACTCCAGCAGACCC
Organism: Ateles fusciceps; assembly: GCA_036589455.1. Classification (NCBI taxonomy): domain Eukaryota; kingdom Metazoa; phylum Chordata; class Mammalia; order Primates; family Atelidae; genus Ateles; species Ateles fusciceps. Next base: position 53,217 of record JAZHEH010002136.1, read on the forward strand.
TCAGGCCTTTTTTGTGCTCGCTCCCCAAGCTCCCCTTGGACTCTGCTGCAGAGTTCAAGGCAGCCCCCCCTGGGGACCTTGGCTGCCACTTCACCCCCATTGCTCCTTTCAGCCTGTGATGAGGATATGTCCAGACTGCTCCCTGCCCCAGAGCTGCAGTGGGTCTCCGAGGAGCCCAGCTCCACCCCACAGGCTGCCCTGGGAAGGTGGAGACATATCTGATCCAGTTACTGCAGGGGGTGCCCCATGTGGCAACTGCTCCACTGGGGCTGTCCTGACTCATCCCCAGCAGCAAGACCCATGTCACTGGTGTGCACAGGCACTCAGCTCTGTAATTGACTTTGTTACATCCACATTCTTAAGTGTTTGGTGACACCGCGACCTGGCAGGCCTGAGGGAAGGATCCCTCAAAGCTCAGTTCTCATCCAGCAGGGATGGGTGTGAGGCCCCAAGCATCAAGCATTGGGGAAACCACGTCAGGTGCACCTGCCAAGCAGATGCTCGTTGCAGTGCCTGCTCCTGGCAGTGGACACTGCCTGAACTGACTCCCCCTGTCTCACCTTCCTGGACCTTCACCTGGTTTTCAGGGCTCCTCAGCCACATGTCACTGAAATGTCAAAGACTTTGTGAGGAAGCTTCTGGGGCACCTGCCTTCTAGAGGAGGCTGAGGGCAGCTGTGGATGGTTATTTATGGTGATATTCTTGGCGTTGGCTGCAGGCAGGTGGGTAAGTGGCCCAGGATGGCAGCTCAAGGTGCCCCAGCTTCTCTGCATGCCTGTCACCTAGTGGAGGAACCCAGGCCACCAGGTTCAGTCCTAGCTTATTTTCTGTGTGCCCTCAGGTGGGGTACTTACCCTGTCTCTGCCTCAGTTTCCTCCTCTGTGAGATGGGGATCCTAACAGGCCCTACCCCTGACAGTGGTTTTGATGAATGTGGGTGGAGCACCTGGAGCAGGCCCACTCTCAAGGAATGCACCACGGACTCAAGGTTAATGTTAAGAAGGAGCTGGGGCAGAGAAAAGGTGGGCAGGTCATTTCAGCTCCAGGTACCTGGGCTGAAAGATTGGGTTAAATTAGCATGTGCCTTGCTGAGTGCACAGGAGATGGTTGCCAAAGCCAGAGGTACCAGAGTCAGAGCTGGTGATGCCTTGGCCTCGTCACCCCAGGCTTGGATCAGTGCGTAATGTAGTTGGCTAGGGCTGAGCTCTAGAGTCCTGTAGCCAAGGGGGCCTGGTGACCCACACAAGGTCATTCACAGGCCACTAGGGTGATGTATCCTATTCCAGCCAGGCCTCATTCTAGGGGAAACAAAATTGGTTGTAACCTAGTTGGCAGTTTCCTTTGCATAGAAGTGAGAAGTAGCTGCTAGCAAGGCTGGTGATGAACTCCACAACAGCCGGGAAATCTTGTTTGAGCAGGTGTGCTCATTATCTTGGCCAAGCTGCTCATTTGGGCTGGGTGGGTGTGGAAGTGTGGGTGGTGGTCGTAGTGCTGTTTGGGGCCCAGGCCCCTCAGAGCAGAAGACTGGGCTTGTGTGCAGAAGGCAGCCTTGGGGTGCTGACTCCCCCAGTGCCCAGTTTCTGACAAAACCTCAGCCATGCCCTGACACCTACCCACCCATGTCAGAAGGTTCTGTGACTTCTAAGTAGTGTCAGAGGCTCAGGTCCTGGTCACGGTTCCACCATGAATGTGAGAGGAGATTTCTGGGTCTCCATTTTTTTGGCACAGAATGGGGAGAGGGATGTCTGTGTTCACCAATGGGTGGCTCAGGTGGAGTCTTGGAGGAAGAAGCCTCCAGGAAGAGAGGACTATGCAAAGATGGTGCCATCCAGGCCACCTGTCCTGGCTGGTGGCTCAGGAGGAGAGGTGACTGAAGAGTCCCTGCACCCCACACTGGTCCCCTGCTCTACATTTTGGGAAGAAGGAATTTAAGTCTGGGACTCACACTGCACTGTCAACATCGTGACAGTTGTCCTCATTGGACACCAGGGAGGTAGCTGCCCTTGGCATTTATTGAGTGTCCAATGTATGCACTAGGCTGTCCATGCATCTTGAGAAGCCAGTGTTTTCTTGATGCTTTGACAGAGAGATGCTTAAACTGAGGGCACTAGGAATAGGACAGGCTGTCAGATTTTCCAGATGGAAGGACTGACTTGGTAGTGAAGTTGGACGGTGGAGCCATGAGCTGAGGCAGTTGGCTCCCCCAAATGAGGCTCCTGTGGACCACTCAGTCCAGCCTGCCCTAGGCCTTTGCTCCTCACCGGCTCAGTGCCAGGTATCAGGCCATGACAGGGTGGGCAATCTGATGCCTCGTTGTGCCCCTTTTCTTTTATGGTTTAGACACAACTGCACTGTATGAATGTTCCAATAGAGATCATAAGACTGACACGATGGAAGCTTTGTGACATCAAGGTACCAAATTGTAAACAACACCAGGCAAGGGTTGAGTCACACACCCCTAAACTTAAGGAATAAACTGTTCTGACTGCCACAGGGTTTTCTTTTTCTCTAGCAGCTAAATAAGCACTATTAAAACCATGGTAGCTCAGCACCAGATACTGACTAACTGGCCCCCAACCCCTGTTCTAGCAGCCATAACTACAGCTCTGATGGGACAGGAGGCTGTTTTTAGTAACTTTCTTGTATGAAGAGACTACCCACCATGGACTGATTGTGGCCGGTTGATAGAGGCTGTGCACTTGCATGCCTTGTGTCCTGAAAAGAGCTTTTGAGGTAAAGAGCCTAATTGTAATACATTTAAATATCGTCTTCACCCCAAAGTGAACATAAGTCATATGTTACATGCATGTTTGATCTGTACATGTGCATCAGGACCACTGTCATGAATATTCATAGCTCCTCCTGTAACCTGCTGAAAGTTTCTATTTAGCCAGATTGTCCAGAGTAAAGCTCCTACCCCGACTCCGTTCCACGTGCCGTGCCAGGCTCTTCCCTTGGTGGGAGACACACTTACCAGCCTGTGGGATGGCCCCTTTGTGGGCTGTATGTAATCTTTTATAAGAAATAAAGTTTCTTGCTGAGCAGAAGCTCTTTAGTTCAATTAGGTCCAATACCAAGCCTCAGCAACACGTGATTTACCCACATAGCAAGGCTGCACATGTACCCGTGAATCTAAAGTAGAGGGGAAAAGCCCCCTCTCCACTTCCAAATTCATACATCATGTGATTGTTTAAGTTAACAGAGTGGATGAAATGGTTTCTTCATAGAGCAACATTTCAGGTCTACATTACCTTTTGTTACCTGTTATCCTGTAACACTGGTTAGTTTCCCTGAATGTTTGTATTTACTTGTCAGTCAACTTAAACTGGCTGTTGCAGAAATAAAACCCACAGTTATCTTACCCTTGGCCTGTGCCATAAAATGACAGGCCCTTTTTCAGGTATTTGAGGGGTATTTTGGGATTTTTAAACTGGAATATGCATGTGGCTTTTAAAACATGTTTGCAGTTTTCATGCTATTCTCCTTTTGAGAAGTGGAGTCTGTGCTCACACTCACTGGTTAACCAGACTTGACACTAGTGCTTACTTGTCACTGGCAGATGATGTCGAAGTGATGTTGTGTAACTTCTAAAATTATGTTAGAAACGCCATGAGCATCTGCCTGCTTCACTTGGGACACGTGCCAGTGTCTTAATGTCCTGAGGTTGCCTGCTGCTGTGAAGTCCGGTAAGTTCTCCAGCCAAGATCAAATTTCCTTTGTGGACCTGAGCATGACGTCATGTCCAGATGATTCCGATCCTCTGCTGTGGATTCCACCCCACTCCGCGAGACTTCTCTGCAGTCCCCAGACATCAACACGCACCAATAAGCTATGTTTTTCTGTGTTTTGCCTGAATTCCTGTCCCTGTGAAGCATTAGCAAATTGAAATGTTTGTTTTTTACCAGCATTTGGGAGTTTAGTTTTTTATTTAAAAAAAAATCACAGTAAAGACATCAGGAATAACACACTTGCAGGTCATTTATGAGGTACAGAAGAATGCACACTGAAATCTGGATTTGTCTTTCCCTCTTCTGCAGCCTGCCAGCTTCTTCCTCTGGAAGTAACAGCGATGAAGTTTCTGCACATCTTTCTAGATTTATTAATTGAGCAATCATGTAGCACTGACACCATGACAAAGCTTTGTAAAAGGACTTTGACTACCAATGTGAAAGACTCATTTATTTTCATATACTGTGAACACTCAGGTGGCAGCAGGAAGGAAAGCCTTATGCTCATTCCTTTATATTCTTCCTAATATATTCTGTTTTTAAAAATTTCTTTCCCATTTTGGCATTAAGAGATATAAATCTGTTGTCTAGATTTTTAAATTAAGTTTTCTCTCTCACACACACTGTGTATATTTGTATGTGCACACCCCCACATTTTTCTATTCAGTTGTTGCTGATTAAAATTCTCCATTTTCACAGGTATGTTCCTTCCCAAATCCTGTTAACCACCCCTTCAATGAGATAATCCCTGAAAAAAATTGCAGTATTGGCCGTGCACAGTGGCTCACACCTGTACTCCCAGCACTTTGGGAGGCCGAGGTGTGCAGATCATGAGGTCAGGAGTTCAAGACCAGCCTGACCAACATGGTGAAACCCCGTCTCTACTAAAAATACAAAAATTAGCCAGACATGGTGGCACACACCTGTAAACCCAGCTAATCAGGAAGCTGAGGCAGAAGAATTGCTTGAACCCAGGAGTTAGAGGTTGCAGTGAGCCGAGATCGCACCACTGCACTCCAGCCTGGGTGACAGAGTGAGACTCCATCTCAAAAAAAAAAAAAAAAAAAGAAAAGTATATCAATGCAGTTTTTTATTTTTTTTTTTACCTAATCTATGACCCATTTGATTTAATAATTTTTAAAACCTATGATGAATCAACACTGATGGAAATTTGTACTGAATTATTTTGCATCTATTTTTTTTCTTTAAGACAGTTTTGTACTGTTGCCCAGGCTGGAGTGCAGTGGCAGGATCTCTGCTCACAGAAAACTTCGCCTTCTGAGTTCAAGCTGTTCTCCTGCCTCAGCCTCTGAAATAGCTGGGATTACAGGTACTTGCCACCACACCCAGCTAATTTTTTGTGTGTGTGTGTGTGTGTGTGTGTGTGTGTGTGTGTGTGTATTTTTAGTAGAGATGGGGTTTCCCAATGTTGACCAGTCTGGTCTCAAACTCCTGACCTCAGGTGATCTACCTGCCTTGGCCTTTCAAAGTGCTGGGATTACAGGTGTGAGCCACCATGCTTGGCCTCATTTCATATCATAATGGGTAGTATCTACCTTTTTAAAAAATTTACAATTCTCATTTTCCAAAAATTTTACTTCTATTATGTTTTGGGGGTTTTTCAATTGCCTTCAGAATGCTATTCTCATGGCCAGAGCATAGGAGTGTGTGTGATCAGGTGTTGACTGATGAACCAGAATGCATATTTGATCCTGGAGTTTGAGGTTATCAGAACTCTCCATTTAGAAAAGCATTCTTTATATATTTTCAAACAACCCACGATGAACACACGGTGCTGATTTCTTATTCATCTGTCAATGAATATCCAGCCTTATATATATATATATATATATTGTCAGAGAAATCTCTAAATAAACTCAAGAGATTCAGAAATCAGTATGCAAACTTAGTTGCATACAGAGAAAAAAGGAGGTGTAATATACGTAGTAGATAAGATTTCATACAATTACTAAGAATTACATTATCAGAGATTAACTTTAAAACTGAACTTATACATTTTAAATTTAATTTGGAGCTAGTTTAAAATTGTTGAACCTAGGACTGTGGTGACTCAGGAATAGTAGAAATGGGTAGGAATGACATTTCAGATCAAGCATGGAATCTCCCTTTATTCTCAGTGTATTAGGTTTTCCTCTCTTCACCCTGAAATTTTCACTATCAAATATATATTGGGAGGCAGATCATTTTTTCCTTTAATGTTTATTTCATACACACAGAATAATATTGTGGGTCTGGGATTCAGTTTTGAAATGAAACATGCAGTCTAAGTGACCCCCCTGTCCATGTGAAAATGGTCTGGTCTAGATCAAGCAGTTGGGCCCTATATTGTGACATGTATGCTTGCAAAAATTCTATGGTGACCTGTTGCTGAGGTGATCTGATGATGTAGGTCTTGCCTTTGATTTCAGGTGCTATTCTGGCAACCAAAGGTTGGCAGGTAAAGGCAGCTTGGAAATTTTCTCTGGCTCGCAAGATGGGGAATGTTTCTAACTGTTGTCTCAGAGGTATGTATGTTCATTTCTATGTCCTGACTGTAATTTCTTCAGATGGGCCAGTTTTCCTGTACGTTAAATGTCATTCTGATTTTTTTAAATTTCCCCAATTCTTATTTGTCTACAGGTTTATAAATATGTTTTAGAGTTTTATTACTCAATTTATATTTTTCATTCTATCAAGATGTTTTATATATATTTTTCTCTAGGAAAAAGTACTGTTTCCCATGCCAATTTGTTTGTACACATGCTTCCATAGAGTAGATAGAGAAGACACACAACAACACTGCCTTCATCAGAATCTTGATACCAAATACAGTATGAGACATTCCATGAAACACCAAAGTCTTCTGAATACAGATGTCAAAATCTGAAAACAAATATTAGAGCAGTTTAAAATAGGACATTTTTAGAAAATAAAAATAAATTTCACGATGGGAAAAAATTTTGCCTAATTTAGAAGTTTTGAGGAATTCTTTTAATTAAAAAAAATTTTTTTAAAGATAAATACAACTAAATGGACATAAAAAGTTAAGAAATAGGAAACATTATTAGAAGTCATATAAGATTTATGAGAATTTTACCTTGCAGTGAAAACTGCCTGGCATTAGATAAACTGGTTCATAAGGTCTTATTAAAATTAGCTATAATATTAAAAATACACTAACGCAAAACTAAAATTTTCATTAAAAAACAAACTATTCTTAAGACAATAATTTGTTCTCAATGAGATTACAAGAGGTAATAATTTTTCATTCTCAAATCTGTTTCCTTTTAGAACTTCTCAGATTTATGCCTCAGAATTTCAGCTTGTACCACATCTCTTTACAGATGCTTTACAGATCACTTATCATTGCCTTCTGTTTCTCTTCCCCTTGAAAACTTCGATCTTTTTACTTGGCTAGGATGATAACTGTCTCCTTCAAAGTTTCAGCAGCAGCTTTAACTTCCACCCCACCCCCCCACAGGCTTTTTGATATCTGTGAATTGTTTCCTGTTCACAGGAAACATCTCATGCTGATAGTAAGAGCCATGTATCTTTCTGTTGAAGTTACTAAATTTTCTGTTCACATTCCTCTAATGTCAACTCATGGCTGAACACTATGTCTAAATAAGTTCAAGTACTCTGTTCATCACGTGTGACTTCTACATTATTTCAATATATTTTCTTGAGACACTGTCTACTCTCAGGCAGTCCTTAGTCCAGGCTGCTCAGATGGTTGTGCAGAACAATAGCCAGTGAGACATTGGGGGTTAAATATTTAATTCACTAAACCACTGAAACACCAACTTGGGTGGCCACATTTTCAGTTAATTCCCATTAACTGCTTGTGCAGGGTTGGTCAGTTGAAAGGAAGTTGATTCTTGGCACAGCCATCAGGTGGCAATTGGTTTGGAATGTCCTGAGATCTGAACTAGCTTGAGAGCCAAGCAGAACTTGGTACTTTGGGGTGGTCAGTTGGTTATGGAGGGATGCTCACTGCCAGACAGCTGACAGTTCTGGGCTCTTGGGTAGGATGAACAGACATTTAAATTTGTTCCTCAGAAAGGCTTTGTTTGCAGGAAAGTGCCATATTTTAGCCCAGGAGTTAAAACCTAGAGACAGGAGTTTTGTTTAATGATTTGAGCTCTTCTCTGGACTCAGCCACCTCTTCTAGGACATCAACCTTCCTGAACAGTCCTTGGCACAGAAGGATTGTGAAAGCAAGTGGAAAGAGCTCCAGGTTCAGGGTCCAGGCCATGATTTAGAGGCCTTAGTTTTTCAGGGATCTCTGTCCTGAGAAAACCAACCACATACTTGTCCCAGATCTATCTTTCATCAGTGTCATGACTCTACACAGGTCGCTTCAAATCTGTTTATTTCACTTCCTTGAACTGTTAGCTCTGGGCGGCAGTCCCCCAAGTGCCTTCTCTGTATTTACCACTACCAAGGGCTTGGCTTATTCTTCCAGACATAAAATAGTTGAGTACTTTATGACACTTAGGAAGCACCCACCTTCTTAAGGCTTTATGTCCACGGCACTATTTTTACCTTTTAACATGACATAGGCCATTATCAACATTTCCCCCGTTCAGACCAGGGAGGGAGGCACAGAGGGGTCTATAGAACTTCGTCAGGTTTGAGCAGCTTGAGATCTTGTTCACCAGACTCTATGCTCTTGGTCACTCCAATATACTACCTTTCTGTAATGTCTCATCTCAATACAGATAATGCCTGTACAGTTATATGTGCAACTTCTCTGATCTTCTGCAGCAAGATATCAACAACTGTCTTCATTTTAATTCCTTTCTTAGCATGTTGCATCGAGGAGCAGGAAGTGGATCCTGGGTTCACTGGAGAATCCACTGTCTGCTGCTGCAGACCTAAGAAGGGAATCCTTCGTCACTGGCCTCCCATCCGTTTACGCCCCAGAGTTGCATCAATGGAAGGTATTGTGGAAATTCATTCAATTCATTCATGATACAATTTCTAGATTCTTCACTGTCTCATATTTCAGAAAATTATAAAATTGCTATCCTATATTTTTTATGTCATGTGTGCAAATTTAAATGTATTAAGACAATCACTAGGCCGGGCCCAGTGGCTCATGCTTATAATCCTAGCACTTTGGGAGGCTGAGGAGGGTGGATCATGAGGTCAGGAGTTCGAGACCAGCCTGGCCAATAAGGTGAAACCTTGTCTCTACTAAAAATACAAAAAAAAATCTAGCTGGGTGTGGTTGTGTACGCCTGTATTCCCAGCTACTCGGAAGGCTTAGGCAGAAGAATTGCTTGAACCCGGGAAGCCTCTTCCCGAGTTCCAGTGAGCCTAGATCATGCCACTGCACTCCAGCCTGGGTGACAGAGCAAGATTCAGTTTAAAAGAAACAGAAAGGAAAATAAAAGACAATAACTAGTACTACGGCTACAGGAATAAAAGTACATTTCCATTCCAGGATTGGATTTCCTTTTAATAGTAAAGAACATCTCAGTGCAACTTGTAGACATTTTGCTGATTGTTAAACATTAAGTAAAAAGGATCTTTTCCTGAGACAGTGTTGCCAGGTATTTAAATTAATGGATGTCAGTTCAAACTGTTTTGAATTAACCTAAAAATGAGGGAAGTAGTAAAGAAAATTTCCATATACTCACCTTCTTCAGTTTTCTTTTGTGATCACATCTTAAGTGAATGTGATAACTCTTGTTACAATGTTACAGCTGAACCAATAGTGATACATTCTTACTAATGGAACTCTAGAGTTAGCATCTACTTTCACTCTGTGTTATACTGTCTGTGGGTTTTGACAATCTCATGATGTCATTTATCTCCCTGACAGAATAGTTTTATGTCCTAAACATGACCTGTGCTGCTGCACCTATTAATGCCTGTCTTCTGAGGACTCCTGACAACCATGGATGCTAAGTTTCTGTTCTTAACCTATCTCCTTCACAGACACCAGCCCCCTGTCCCCAACACCCAAGGTTGCCTAAGGGATTTTTTTTGGTGGAACAAACATATGGACAGTCTGTGTTTCCTAGATCACAAAAGGAAAAGTTTGGTTTCTACCAGTATTTGGGGGGTGTTAGGGGGTGGTGTGTGTGTGTGTGTGTGTGTGTGTGTGTGTGTGTGTGTTTGAGATGGAGTCTCACTCTATTGCCCAGGCTGGAGTGCAGTGGTGTGATCTTGGCTCACTACAACCTCCTCCTCCCAGGTTTAAGCAGTTATCTGCCTTAGCCTCCCGAGTAGCTGGGATTGCAGGTGTGTGCCACCATGCCTGGCTAATTTTTTGTTGTTGTTCTTTTGTTTTGTTTCATTTTGTTTTTGAGATGGAGTCTCGCTTTGTTGCCAGGCTGGAGTGCAGTGACCCAGTCTCAGGTCACTGCAACCTCTGCCTCCCAGGTTCAAGCGATTCTCCTGCCTCACCCTCCCGAGTAGCTGGGACTACAGGCTCCTGCCAAAAACCTCCACTAATTTTTGCATTTTCAATAGAGATGGGGTTTCACAATGTTGGCCAGGATGGTCTTGATCTCCTGACCTCGTGATCCACCCACCTTGGCCTCCCAAAGTGCTGGGATTACAGGCATGAGCCACCACGCCTGGCCTTTTTTTGTATTTTTGGTAGAGATGTGGTTTGACCATCTTGGCCAGGCTGGTCTTGAACTCTGACCTCGTGATCCACCTGTCTCAGCCTCCCAAAGTGCTCGGATTACAGGCACCCACCACCACTCCCGGCAAATCTTTTGTATTTTTAGTAGAAACAGGGTTTCACTATATTGGCCAGGCTGGTCTCGAAGTCCTGACCTTGTGATTTACCAACCTTGGCCTCCCAAAGTGCTGGGATTACAGGCCTGAGCCACTGTGCCTGGCTCTTTTTTTTTTTTTTTTTTTGACTTCCATAGACTAGATACTGAAGAAACCACTGAAACACCAACTTGGGTGCCACATTTTCAGTTAATTCCCATTAATTGCTTATTCAGGGTCATTCAGTTGAAGGGAAGTTTATTCTTGGCACAGCGATCAGGTGGTAGTTAGTTTGGAATATCCTAAGTTCTGAACTGGCTTGAGAGCCAAGCAGAACTCAGTCCCTTTGTGTGGTCAATTTATCATGGAGGGGGTGCTCACTGCCAGACAGCTGACAGTTCTGGGCTCTGGATAGGATGAATAGACATTTGAATTTGTTCCCCAAAAAGGCTTTGTTTGCAGGAAAGTGCCATATTTTAGCCCAGGAGTTAAAACCAAGAAACAGGAGTTTTGTTTAATGGGTTGAGCTCTTCTCTGGACTCAGCCATCTCTTCCAGGACATCAACCTTCCTGAAGAGCCCTTGGTGCTGGAGGATTCAGAAAGGGTGTGATAAATGCTCCAGGTTCAGGGTTCAGGTTATGATTTAGAGGCCTCAGGTGTTCAGGGATCTCTGTCTCCAGAAAACCAATCAAATACTTGTCCAAGATCTATCATTCCTCAGTGTCGTGACTCAAGGCAGGTCACTTCAAATCTCTTTATTTCACTTTCTTTAACTGTCAACTCTGGGTGGCAGCTCCTGCTCTGCCCATCTCTCTGGGCTGATGTGGGCATCACAGGAAGGAACATAAATTTTTCACAATTTCTAAAACATGGACCCATGTCAAGAATGAAGAGAATTTTACCCTCCACTGTCCTGGATTCCCCCAAGTGCCTTCTCTGTATTTACCACTACCAAGGGCTTGGCTTATTCTTCCAGACATAAAATAGTTGAGCACTTTATGGCACTTAGGAAGCACCCACCTTCTTAAGGCTTTATGTCCGCTTCACGATTTTTACCCTTTTAACATAAAATAGGCCATTATGAACATTTCCCCATTCAGACCAGGGAGTGGAGGCACAGAGGGGTCTATAGAACTTCCTCAGGTTTGAGCAGCTTCTCAAAAGGCCTTGAGCTCAGATCTTATGTACCGGACCCTATGCTCTTGGTCACTCCAATATACTACCTTTCTGTAATGTCTCATCTCAATACAGGTATTTCACTTATAACTTTCTGAAGTTATAAGTGAAACCCACAGTGCAAGTTCTTTCTGAAGCCCAACTCAGATTCAGGGGGCTGTGTTCTGCAGAAGACGAACAATGGGATCAAACATTTAAGCTGTGAATAAATAAATGCTCATTTATCTGATCTTCTGCAGCAAGACATCAACAGCTATCTTTATTTTAATTCATTTCCCAGCATGTTCCATCCACGATGGGAGAGTGGATCCAGGGACCAGTGAAGAATCCACTGTCTGTCACTGCAAGCGTAAGAAGGGAATTTTCTGTCACTGGCTTCCCAGGTGTATAAGCCCTAGAGTTGCACCAATGGAAGGTATAATGGAAATTCTGTCATTCAGTTCATTCATGATACGATTTCTAGATTCTTCAGTGTCTCTCATTTCAGACAATTATAAAATTGCTACACTATATTCTTTATTTTATGTGTGCAAATTTAAATGTAGTAAGTCAATCACTAGTGCTACAACTACAGGAGTAAAGGTGTATTTTTTTTTATTCCTGATTTGGGTTTACTTTTAATAATAAAGAACATCTGAGTTCAACTTGTAGACATTTTGCTGATTTTTAAACATTAAGTAAAAAGAATGTTTTTCTGAGATAATGTTGCCAGGTTTGTAAAGTAATGGACATCACTTCAAAATGTTTTGAATTAACCTAAAAATGGAGAAAGTGGTACAGAAAATTTCCATATACTCACCTTCCTCAGGTTTCTTTTTGTGATGACATCTTATGTGAATGTGATAGCACTTGTGACAATTACTGTGCCAATAGTGATACATTCTTATTAGTAATAGTCTAGGGTTAGCATCAAGGTTCATTCTGTTTTGTCCAGTCTGTGGGTTCTGACAAACTCACAATGTCCTTTGTTACCCTGGCAGAATAATTTCACATCCTAAGCATAACCTATGCTGCACCTGTTAATTCCTGTCTTTTTTCCTGGTGATTCCTGAAAACCATGGATGATTTTACTGCCTGAATAGGTTTCCTTTTCCAGAATTTTATACAGGTGGAATCATAGAGGATGTACCTCCTCATGACTAACTTACTTTACTTAGCAATATACATGTAAGATCTTGTATATCTTTTTGAAACTTAACAGCTTAAAATTTTTTGTCAGTGAATAATATCTTACTGGGTTTGTCAAACAGTGTCAGCTGGTTCATTCACCTCCTGAAGACCATCTCAGCTGCTCCTTCCAATCTGGACAATTATGAATAAAGCTGCCCACATTCTTGGGCACATTTTATGATGAACATAATTTTTAAATTCAGCTGGGTAAATATGTAGAATTTTGATCACTTGCTGGTAAGACTATGTTTTCCATTGTAAGAGCTAGGTAGACTTCAACTGTAAAATCGTATGGGCATGTTTTCTTAAAGTTATTACTTAGTGATTTAATTCTATAATAGCTAGAAGCCTACCTAGACTATCTATCTCTCCTTTGGGTAGTTATGGTAGTTGCTCCCTTTGAAGGCATTTGTCCATTTCATCTAAGCTAGAAAATCTGTGGGCATAGACAGTTGAAACTCGCCAGTTGCCTGCTTCGTTCTCTTCCAAGGGTACTGTGCTTCCTGTTAATTCTTCTCTAAAAGTTTTTAATAAAGTTTCACTCCTGCATTAAAAAAAATTGCAAGCATAGATTTGTTTAACTTATTCTGTTGTTATTTTCTTAATGTTCATGGAATCATCAGGGATAATTCCTCTTTTAGTTTTATTATTTGTACATTGTGTCTTCTATCTTTTCTTTGTGATTAGCCTGGCTGGAGGTTTACCAATTGTATTGATCTTTTCTAAGAAACAGCTTTTGGTTTTGTGTTCTTTTTTTTTAATTAATTCTATTATATTGATTTCTTCAAATACTGCTATATTTGGGGGGGAGGGGTTTGCCTGGTTTACATTACACTACACTTTTTTCTCTAGTTTCCTAAGGTGGAAAGTAAGACATCTGGATATGGATTATTTTTAGTTTACTGCACAGAATTGTGAATGGCACTAATGCCACTGAAGTGTGCACTTGATTATCAAAATAGCATGTATTTTGGCCACAATAATGATTTTAAAGCCAATAAAATTGATGATAAGTGCAGGAGGAGCATAGATCCAGGAAAGATGAATGACATAACATTTCAAGAACAAAGAAAAGGACATTTACCAGGCCTCAAAATGCACAGGGGGGATGATGGGACATGCTCATGGAATCACCAGTGCATTTGTGTGTCACCCTGTGTGAACACTGCCTATTTCACAGTGGTGAGGGGGGTCTTAGCCAGAGAACCAGGCCCTGATCTGTGCTTTCCTGATGGTCTCATTTGCCTTCCCCTCATCACCAAGGAAGGTGTCCCAGTGGCAGCCAAGTTTCTGTTCTTAACCTACCTCCTTCACACACACCAGCCCCCTGTGCCCAACACCCCAGGTTGCCTAAGGGATTCCTTCAGTGGAACAGACATGCTGACAGTTACTCTGTGTTTCCTAGATCACAGTGAGCAGGAGCCTTCATCTGAGGCTGTCCCAGGCATTCACACGGTAAGTTCTTTTTTCTTTGTCTAAGATGGAAATTTTGTTACTCTTGCTTTTTTAAAATTTTATTTGATTTGACATATGAAAATCTTACCATGTACATTATAGATGACTTGCAGAATGTTTTGGTGGGGAAATGTGAGGGTTCATTACCAGGTAAGAAATGATCTCAGATGACATTCTTAGATAACACCTTCAGTGAGGAACTGTATGGCAGCAAGCACTTTTTTTGGGGGGGGAAATCTTTCTTCTTAAATAATTGTAACTGTACAACCAAAACAGTCTTGAAAGTCTTGCATAAAAATCTTGTGCCTTTCCAGTAATATGTTGTAGGCTTTACTTTGGAGTCATTGCCTCAACCACTATCTCTCATTTGCTTTTCTAATGTCAACAAGTAAAGAAAAGACCTATATGGTGAAACCCAATCTCTACTAAAAATAGAAAAATTAGCCAGGCATGGTGAACAGCAGCTCTGATCTCAGCTACTGGGGAGGCTGAAGTGCAGCAGGTTCACTTGAGCCCAGGAGGTGGAGGTTGCAGTGAGCTGAGATTATGACACTACACTCCAGCCTGGGTGATAGAGCAAGACTCCATCTCAAGAAAAAGAAAAGAAAAGAAAGATAAACCCCATGCATACAGAACACAGCATGGTCTGATCCTTATACTGTTTTTATTTATTCTCTACATGCAGGTGGATACAGCCACACAGACAAGCAGTACGTATTCTGGGATCACCTTGATGCTAAGGAAAAATTCTAGTGTTGAGAAAGGTGACAGTTCCTTGCCTCCTTTTTCTGGAGAGCCACTCTGGTTTGAATTTCCTGCCAGAAATGAGGTTCAAACAGTTTTGTCTTAAAAAGTGAAGAATCCAGTCAGGAAATGGGACCATCTACTCTAGTGCCTGGAAGGAACAGTACATTTAGATAGAAGGGGGTGGTTGGTGTGCATCAGGGTTGGGAAGTATGGAGGATAGAGTCAATGTGGAGTGACTGTGACTGTCTCTGTGAGTTTGTGTGCTTTACCCAAGAAAACATGTTCTCATGTGCAAAGCACAACACTAAGATTAATATTCTAAAAACAAAACTTAATCACCACTATATTTTTCCATAAATCAATCCGTTCATTTTCCACCATAGCTGTAGCTGAAGGTGAGTTTAATATCCCCAGTCCTCATATGAAGATGATGTAGAGATGATTTTTTAAAAACTTTTGCTCACCTAAATGGAAATGGCAAAGATAAACTTGGGAATAGGTGGGAGATTGATGCCTTGGGCTGCTAGTCCGAAGTTATCACATGGCCCTGGTGTAACTTGTCAGAAGATCCTAGCATGTATGTGTGTTTGTGGAAGTATGTTGGCCTATAAAGATCTCAAGCACTGTGAATCGCAGTAGAATGGTCTCAATGGTCAGGTGACCCAGAGTGTGAGTAGGTTCATTGTACAGTGGACTTTGGTGTGGTCATTAATATGAAACACAGAGACAGCTGCCAGGTCATTGGTCTTAAGTGATGGGCTATTTCTTAGTTCCAGGTGAAAAAAGGAGAACATATAGGGACATATCCTATTGTATTTAGTGACATCGTCATCATGAACACTAGAAATGCTCTAATTCAGTAGTGCACATACCCAGGACACAGCACCCAACAAGATCTCAAGGAGCAAATTGGCTGTCATCCTGGTGCCAACCTCCTCTGCTGGATTCTACTGCACAGCTGGGTTAGAGAGGATCAGCACCCCACCTGCTGCCACTCATAAAGGGCTGTCCCAGTCCTGGAACCAGTGTGAGCATCAGCAGCCATGGACCCCATATCACGCACAAGTGGTGATGAAAATAAAGGGTGAAAACACAAATATCACAAGCAAAGTAGTGGTTACCTTTAAATGACAGGCAAATTTTGGCTTAACTTTTAAAACAAAGGGTTAATAAATACAATAGCAAATGTTGGCTAGAATTTGATATTCTTTCTGAAACAAGATAGTGCCTTATCAAGTACAAAATCTTTCAGATTGGGCAATAGCCAGAGCAGCACCATTTGTGGATTCTAGGAGAAAATGAGCCTGTAAGGGATGAAGAAGGGAGGGCAAAATAGCTTAGGTCAGATTAGAAAGGAAGAGCTCTGAGAAGCTGCAGGGAAACACAGCCTGCCATGTGTGGTGCTCCGTGTTTGAGATGGGCTATTTAATATTGTGGTGGCCTGGAGTTACAAACCCAAAGGCCCTGATTCCCTTTCCTTCTGCTCCTGTCCTTTCCCTATGACCAATGTCCTTTCCCCTCCTTCACCAACATTATGGCAGGCTGCTGAATAGTTAATGAGCAACACCACCAAGGTGCTGATGGTCACTTTGCATCCTTCTAGGTCCTGCTCTTCAGCAGGAAGACCCTTCTGTGGATGCCACAGAGGACAAGGTACAATGGGATATGAATGACAGGCCACAGGATGTGTCTGAGTGAAACAGTTGCTTTCTTGACTTTATCTTCTTGAATTAGAATCAGAGAATCTTATATAAGATCTGAGAATTTTACCATATAAATTGTACATGACTTACAGAATTTCCTTGGTTGGAGGAGTTTTGAATGAGAGTCTGTTCCTGACTGAGACTTGATTTAACAGTGGGAGAAAATGATAGCATCAACCACACACTGTGAGGTCGCAAGTTTTTGCCTTACCAGGTCTGTTTTCTTTTGCGACAAAAATCACTTAATGGCCAAGCAACGTGGTTGGAAGGAAACATCAGCCAAGAAAACCTTGTCCTTAGCATGAGTCGGTTTGCACTGTTCTTCTTTTGGGTTTCATTGGTTGAACACTGGTTTCCATCTTGTTTTTAATGTCACCAAGTGCAGGAAAGTCAGGACACAGCATGGTCTGATGTTCATAGCAATTTATTTTCTGTCATTACAGGAAGCTGCAGGACTGCAGCAAGCGAGTAAGTATTGGGGAACCTCTGTCATACTGATGAGTAATCCAGAAGATGAGGAATGTGGCACTGTCTCACGGGCTTTCCTGTAGACAGGCAGCCTGAGTTGAGCTTTCTGTTGTAAATGAGAACTTAGGCAGCAATTGGAGAAATGATTTTTCCAGATAAGAAACAATGGCCACATTCTGCAGTCCCTGGGAACAACTGCATTCTCTGCAGTTGGGGTGGGGTCCTGTGCACGGGGCTGGCCCAGGTTTTGAGAATTCATTCGGTGCCATGGTCACTGTGTCTCAGGGTGTGTGTGTTGGTTTCCATACATACATATCCCCAGATTTCTAGTGTTCACATTCTCCACAGGGATTTTCATCACCATTGCAGACTGACTATAAGCACATGAAAAACTCAACTTGTAAGCTTATGATGTGTGCAGTTGATTGCATGTGAAGAACACTATAATTATACCTAAAAGAAGTTCTGTGAACACCCAGGCCAATCCTCAAGGCATACCAAAAGAACAGAACTGTGTGAGGATCTCTGCTCATTTTATTTTTTTCATTCATAATTCCCTGCTGTACTTGGTTTTTAAATAAACCTCACATGTTTACAGGCCTTCCTATTTCCTCCTGGCATTGGAGTGGCTCACTCTAGCCATTTCCATTCTTCACAAGCCTTTTCTACCAAAGCCCTCAGAATTGATCATCCATGGCCCATCTTGAGCAGGGAGAGTGGGCCGGGGCTCCTTTCTGTGCATTTAGACCCTGGTACAGCCTCATGCTATGGCCGGTTCTGGTGGGAAACTCAGAACAGAGGAGCCTGCAGACAGGGTTAGGGTGAAATCACCCCAACTTTCTTCATTGAGGCCTCATACTGCCCATCAGCTAATGTGGCCCAGAATAGATAGTGCCAAGGTCATGTGGAGTTCTGGCCTTTTCTCCCTCAGCCCAGTTGTGGTTCCTGTGTCCTCAGCACAGAAACACAGCAACGTGAAAGGAGAACCACGTGGTTTGCACAGGGTCTGAGAGGCTGGGTGAGCACTTGCCATCCTAGTAAGATGGAGGGTGGTCATGTATTGCAGGTGGGGAAAAACAAACATGGCTGTGGAACTGGAGAGGCTCCATGAGGTCCCCGTTGAACACACTCTTGACAAAGGTTCTTGTTTACCTCTGAAGGCCCTTGGAAAAACCAGTCAAAGCAGTGGGTTTTCTTTAAATATGAATATCAACTGAGCCAAAGTATAACTTGAGTTCTTTTCTTGGAGTATGCATTTGGTGGAAACTTATTTTATATAAATCGACTTTGATGGCTGTGTAGGTGTCAGTACCTATCCCACATTTTAAAACACTGAGGCTTCTGTGATTGTACAATGTTTCACGTTAACCTCAGAAGCCACCTCCTCATAACCCAATTCCCCTAGTCCTCTTTAATCTCTAGAATATTCTTTGCTTTTGTTATGTTTTTTGTTGCTGTTGTTGTTTGGTATCCAGTGGGCTTTCTGCTGTGAGTGATTAAAGGTTGAGATCAGAGTTAGCAACATTATGGCTCTAAGAATTCATAGACAGCTGCCCAGGTTGCTCTATGAGAGAGGAGAGAGAGAGCAGGCTACAGCCTTGGCCTGGGTCTGCCAAGAAAAATGATTTAGAGGAATAGAAGGAAGGAGTGAGGGCAGCAAAGCTATGAAGGTGGAGGAGAAACAAAGGTGCAACATCAGGAGGGTGAGTTCTACACCATCACCTGGGCACGGCTGGAATGTTTGAACCTCATCTGAAGGCGGAGGTGAGATCGGACTTTATGACTGGTCTGAATGGCGGGCATCTTCCTAAGAGCCTCGAAAGAGGAGCTACTTTGTTTCTTGTCTTCTCCATGTTTCTGTGTGTTGACAGCAGGGGCACCACCAGAAATTACTGAGAGACAGTGAAAGGGAGTGAGTTTATGAAACGTTCAACTTAGCCCAGAAATGACATGATCAGCAGAGATGAACTTGAGGCTTAGGCCAGACACTTTAGGGTAGTTGCCCAGCTTCATCTCCCTGTGGTGACACAAAGAATAGCTTCTGGCAGTCACCTGACAGGTGGTCCTTGTGTAGCTAGATTCTTCTGCACAGCTGGGTTAGAGAGGATCAGTGTCCCACCTTCTGCCACTCTCGAAGGGCTGTCCTAGTCCTGGAACCAGTGTGAGTATGATCAGCAACGGACCCCATGTAGCACACATGAGTTGATGGGAATAAAGAGTGGAAAGACAAATATCACATGCTAAGTAGGGGTTTTCTTCAAATGATAGGATCATTGAATATTTTCATATTTTGTTTTAACTTTTTAATAAGGATTAATAAATACAATATCACTGTTATCCCCTAAAAATTGTTAGAAAGTGAAAATACATAAATAAATACCATAACATATGTTGGCCAGAATGTAGTATTGCCTCTGAATCAAGGTTGTTCCTTATCAAGTACAAAATCTTAAGAGATGGGGTCATAGCCAGAGCCGCACCACTTGTGAATTGTGGGAGGAAATGACTTTGGAAGGAATGAAGAAGTGAGGGCAAGATGGCTCAGGTCAGATTAGAAAGGAGGAGCCCTCAGAAGTTGCAGGGAAACATAGCCTGCCCTGTGTGGTGGCCCATGTTTGAGATGGGCTCTTTTACATAGTGGTGGCCTGGAGGTACAAACCCAAAGACCCTGATTCCCTTTCTTTTCTGCTCCTGTCCTTTTCCTGCAACCCTCCTCCTTCACCCACATCATGGCATGCCCCTGAATTGTTAATGTGCAACACCACCAAGGAGCTGATGGTCACTTTACATCCTTGTAGGGCCTGCTCTTCAGCAGGAAGACCCTTCTGGGGACTCTGCAGAGAACCAGGTACAATGGGATATGAATGTAAGGGGTCTCAGTGAAACAGTTACTTTCTTGACTTTATCTTCTAGAATTAGGATCAGAAAATCTTATATAAGATATGAGAATTTCACCATATAAATTGTAGATGACTTACAGAATTTCCTTGGTTAGGGGAGTTTTGAGTGAGAGTCTCTTCTTGACTGAGACTCGATTTAAGACAGTGGGAGAAAATGACAGCATCAACCAGACACTGTGTGGTCACAAGCTTTTTACCTTAGCAGGTCTGTTTTCTTTTTGGACATAAAATCATTTAATGGCCAGCAACATGGTTGGAAGGAAACATCGTCCAAGAAAACCTTGTCTTTAGCATGAGTCAGTTTGCTCTGTTCCTCTTTTGGGTTTCTTTAATTGAACACTGGTTTCCATCTAGTGTTTTAATGTCACCCAGTGCAGGAAAGTCAGGACACAGCATGGTCTGGTGCTCACAGCAATTTATTTTCTGTCATTACAGGAAGCTGTGGGGACTGCAGCAAGCGGGTAAGTGTTGGGGAACCCCTGTCAAACTGATGAGTAATCCAGAAGATGAGGAATGTGGCACTGTCTCACTGGGCTTTCCTGTAGACAGGTAGCCTGAGTTGAGCTTCCTGTTGTGAATGAGGACTTAGGCAGCGATGGGAGAAATGATTTTACCAGATAAGGAACAATGGCCACATTCTGCAGTCCCTTGGAGCAACTGCATTCTCTGCAGATGGGGTGGGATCCTGTGCATGGGGCTGGCCCAGGTGTTTTGTGAATTCTTGCGGTGCCATGGTCACTGTGTCTCGGGGTGTGTGTGTTGGTTTCTGTACATACACATCCCCCAGATTTACTAGTGTTCACATTCTCCACAGGGATTTTTGTCACCGTTGCAGTCTTACTATAGGCACAGGAAAAAATCAACTTGCAAACTTATGATGTGTGCAGTTGATTGCATGCAAAGGATACTTTAATTAACCTAAAAGAAATTCTGTCAATGCCCAGGTTAATCCTCAAGGTGTACCAAAAGAACAGAACTGTGTGAGGATCTCTGCTCATTTTATTTTCTTCATTCACAATTCCCTGCTGTCATGTTCTCAAATAAACCTCATCCATTTACAGGCTTTCCTGTTTTCTCCTGTCACTGGAGTGGCTCACTCTAGCCATTTCCATTCTTCACAAGCCTTTTCCACCAAAGCCCTCAGAATTGATCACCCATGGCCCATCTTGAGCAGGGAGAGTGGGCTAGGGCTCCTTTCTGTCATTTAGACCCTGGTACAGCCTCATGCTATGGCCAGTTCTGGTGGGAAACTGAGAAGAGAGGAGCCTGCAAGCAGGGTTAGGGTGAAATCACCCCAACTTTCTGCATTGAGGCCTCATACTGCCCATTGGCTAATGTGGCCAAGAATAGAGAGTGCCAGGGCATATGTGGAGTTCCAGCCTTTTCTCCCTCAGCCTAGCCCTGGTTGCTGTGTGCTTGGCTCAGGAACACAGCAAAGAGAAATAAAGCCACGTGGTTTGCACAGGGTCTGAGAGGCAGTGTGAGCACTTGCCTTCCTTGCAGGATGGAGGGTGGTCATGCCTTGCAGGTTTAGAAAAGGAAACGTGGCTGTGGAACCGCAGAGGCTCCATGAGGTCCCCGTTGAACCCACTCTTGACAAATGTTCTTGCTTTCCTCTGAAGGCCCTTGCAAACAACAAGGGAAAGCAGTGGGCTTTAGTTAAATATGAATATCAGCTGAGCCAACATATAGCTTGAGTTTCTTTCTTGGAATATGCATTTGGTGGAAACTTATTGTATATAAACCAGAATTTGATAACTGTGTAGTGTCAGTATTTATCCCACATTTTAAAACACTGAGGCATTTGTGATTTTAAGATGTTTCTCCCTAACCTCAGAAGCCATCTCCTCATTACCCAATTCCCCTATTCCTCTTTAATCCCTAGAATATTCTTTCCTTTTGTTACTTTTTGTTGTTGTTGTTGTTGTTGTTGATATTGTTGTTTGGCATCCAGTGGGCTTTCTGCTGTGAGTGATTAAAGGTTGAGATCAGCGTTAGCAACATTGAGGCTCTAAGAATTCATAGACAGCTGCCCAGGTTGCTCTGTGAGAAGAGAGAGAGCAGGCTATGGCCTTGTCCTGAGCCTGCCAGGAAACATGATTTAGAGGAATAGAAGGAAGGAGTGAGACAGCAAAGCCATGAAGGTGGAGGGGAAAACAAGGTGCAACATCAGGAGAGTGAGTTCTACACCATCACCTGGGCACGGCCAGAATGTTCAAGCCTCATGTGAAGGCGGAGATGAGCTCCGACTTCATGGCTGGCCTGAATATCGGCCATCATTCTAAAAGCCTGGACAGAGGAGCAGCTTTGTTTCTTGTCTTCTCCATGTTTCTGTGTGTTGATGGCAGGGTTCCCACCAACAATTAGTGAGACAGGGAACAAGAGTGTGTTCCTGAAATGTTCAGCTTGGCCCAGAGATGACATGATCAGTAGGGATGAACTTGGGGGTTAAGCCAGACACTTGAGGGTAAGTTGCCCGGCTTGATCTCCCTGTGGTGGTACAAAGAATGGCTTCCGGCAGTCACCTGAGAGGTGGTCCTTGTGTAGCTAAATTCTTCTGCACAGCTGGGTTAGAGAGGATCAGCGACCCACCTTGTGCCACTCAAGAAGGGCTGTCCCAGTCCTGGAGCCTGTGTGAGTATGATCAGCAACAGACCCCATGTAACACACACGAGGTGATGAAAATAAAGAGTGGAAAGGCCAATACCACATGCTGATTAGGGATATTCTTCAAATGATAGGATCATTGAGCATTTTCATATTTTGGTTTAACTCCTTACTAAGGATTAATAAATACAATAGCACTATTATCTTTTAAAGTAAAAATTGTCAGAAGGGAAATATAAATAAGTCAGTAAGTAAGTAAATAAATAAATAAATAAATAAATACCATAGCATATGTTGGCCAGAATGTAATATTGTCTCTGAAGCAAGGTTGTTCCTTATCAAGTACAAAATCCTGTAGGTGGGGTGATAGCCAGAGCAGCACCACTTGTGAATTGTGAGAGGAAATGACTTTGCAAGGGATGAAGAAGGGAGGGCAAGTTGGCTCAGGTCAGATTAGAAAGGAGGAGTCCTGAGAAGCTGCAGGGAAACATAGCCTGCCCTGTGTGGTGTGCCATATTTGAGATGGGCTATTTCACATAGTGGTGGCCTGGAGCTACAAACCCAAAGGCCCTGATTCCTTTTCTTTTCTGCTCCTGTCATTTTCCTGCCACCCTCCTCCCTCACCCAAATCATGGCATGTCCCTGAATTGTCAAGGAGCAATGCCACCAAGGTGCTGATGGTCACTTTGCTTTCTTCTAGGGCCTGCTCTTCAGCAGGAAGACCCTTCCGTGGACGCTGCAGAAGATGAGGTAAAATGGGATGTGATTGTCAGGCCACAGTATGTGTCTGAGTGAAATAATTGCTTTCTTGACTTTATCTTCTTGACTTAGGATCAGAGAATCTTATATAAGATATGAGAATTTTGCCATATAAAGTGAAGATGACTTAGAGAATTCCCTTGGTTGGGGGAGTTTTGAGTGAGAGTCCCTTTTTGACTGAGACTTGATTTAAGACAGTGGGAGAAAATGACAGCATCAACCACACACTGTGTGGTCGCAAGCTTTTTGCCTTAGAGGTCTGTTTTCTTTTTGTGACAAAATCACTTAATGTCCAAGCAACATGGTTGGAAAGAAACATCATCCAAGAAAACTCTTTAGCATGAGTCGGTGTGCTCTGTTTTTCTTTTGGGTTTCTTTGAGTGCAGGAAAGTCAGGACACAGCATGGTCTGATGCTCATAACAATTTATTTTCTGTCATTACAGGAAGCTGTGGGACTGCAGCAAGCAGGTAAGTATTGGGCAACCCCTGTCATACTGATGAGTAATCCAGAAGATGAGGAATGTGTCACTGTGTCACTGGCTTTCCTGTAGACAAGCAGCCTGAGTAGACCTTCCTGTTATGAAAGAGGACATAGGCAGCCATGGGAGAAATGATTTTACCAGATAAGGAACAATGGCCACATTCTGCAGTCCCTGGGTGTAACTGCATTCTCTGAAGGTGGGGTGGGATCCTGTGCATGGGACCGGCCCAGGTGTTTTGTGAATTCATTCGGTGCCATGGTCACTGTGTCTCGGGGTGTGTGTTTTGGTTTCCGTACATACAGATCCCCAGATTTACTAGTAATCACGTTCTCCACAGGGATTTTATCAGCACTGCATTCTTACTATAGGCACAGGAAAAAGTGAACTTGTGAGCTTACGATGTGTGCAGTTGATTGCATGGAAAAGACACTTTAATTAACCCAGAAAATGTTCCATCCACGCCCAGGCCAATTCTCAAGGTGTACCAAAGAACAGAACTGTGTGAGGATCTCTGCTCATTTTATTTTTTTCATTCACAATTCCTGCTGTGCTTGGTTTTCAAATAAATCGTCATCCATTTACAGGCTTTCCTGTTTCCTCCTGTCACTGGAGTGGCTCACTCTAGCCATTTCCATTCTTCACAAGCCTGTTCTACCAAAGCCCTCAGAATTGATTGTCCATGGCCCATCTTGAGTAGGGTGAATGGGCCAGGGCTCCTCTCTGTGCATTTAGACCCTGGTACTGCCTCATGTTATCGCCAGTTCTGGTGGGAAACTGAGAAGAGAGGAGCCTGCAAGCAGGGTTAGGGTGAAATCACCCCAACTTTCTTCATTGAGGCCTCATACTGCTCATTGGCTAATGTGGCCAAGAATAGATAGTGCTAGGGTTATGTGGAGTTCCAGGCTTTTCTCCCTCAGCCTAGTCCTGGTTGCTGTGTGCTCAGCTCCGAAACACAGCAATGTGAAAAGAGAACCACCTGGTTTGCACAGGGTCTGAGAGGCCGGATGAGCCCTTGCATTCCTAGCAGGATGGAGGGTGGTCATGCATTGCAGGTTTCAGAAAAAGAAACATGGCTGTGGAACCTCAGAGGCTCCATGAGGTCCCTGTTGAACCCAGTCTTGACAAAGGTTCTTAATTGCCCCTGAAGGCCCTTGCAAAAAACAAGTGAAAGCAGTAGGTTTTGGTTAAATATGGATATCAACGGAGTCAAGTATAGTTTGAGGTTTTTTCTTGGAGTATGCATTTGGTGGAACCTTATTGTGTATAATGGTTTTTGGCGTCAGTACCTATCCCACATTTTAAACACTGAGGCTTTTGTGATTGTAAAATGTTTCTCGTTAACCTCAGAAGCCATCTCCTCATAACCCAATTCCCCTATTCCTCTTTAATCTCTAGAATATCCTTTGCTTTTGTTATTTTGTTGTTGTTGTTGTTGTTGATTTTTTAGTACCCAGTGGGCTTTCTGCTGTGAGTCATTAAAGGTTGAGATCAGAGTTAGCAATATTGGGGCTCTAAGAATTCATAGACAGCTGCCCAGTGGGCTCTATGAGAGAGAGGAGAGCAGGCTATGGCCTTGGCCTGGGCCTACCAAGAAACATGATTTAGAGGAATAGAAGGAAGGAGTGATGGCAGCAAAGCAATGAAGGTTGGGGGTGGGAAACCAAGGGGCAACATTAGGAGATTGAGTTCTACACCATCATCTGGGCATGGCTGGAATGTTCAAACCTCATCTGAAGGCCCAGTTGAGCTCCGACTTCATGGCTGGCCTGAATGGTGGCCATTTTCCTAAGAGCCTGTTAAGAGGAGCTACTTTGTTTCTTGTCTTCTCCATGTTTCTTTGTGTTGGTGGACTATGTGGACAGGGGTACCACCAGAAATTAGTGAGAGACAGTGAACAGGCGTGAGTTCCCAAAATTTGCAACTTAGCCCAGAGAGGACATGATCAGCAGGGATGAACTTGAGGGTTAGGCCAGACACTTGAGAGTAGTTGCCTGGTTTGATCTCCCTGTGGTGGCACAAAGAATAGATTTTTGCAGTCGCCTGACAGGTGGTCCTTGTGTAGCTAGATTTTTCTGCACAGCTGGGTTAGAGAGGATCAGCATCCCACCTTGTGCCACTCAGGAAGGGCTGTCCCAGTCCTGGAGCCAATGTGAGTATGATCAGCAATGGACCCCATGTGACACATATGAGGAGATGAAAGCAAAGAGTGGAAAGACAAATACCACATGCTAAGTAGCAGTTATCTTCAAATGATAGGATCACTGAGTATTTTTGTGTTTTGGTTTAACTTTTAAGCGCCAGGCTGAGGAGGGGGCACCACCCCGCCGCCCGGGACCACCCATAGCCGCCCCCCTTGGTTTAACTTTTTACTAAGGGTTAATAAATACTATAGCACTGTTATCCTTTAAAACAAAAATTGTTAGAAAGGGAAAATATATACATACATACATACATACATTAGCTTATGTTTACCAGAATGCAATATTGTCTCTGAAGCAAGGTTGTTCCTTATGAAGTACAAAATCTTGTAGATGGGGTCATGGCCAGAGCAGCACCACTTGTGAATTGTGGGAGAAAATGACTTTGCAAAGGATGAAGAAGGGAGGGCAAGATGGCTCAGGTCAGATTAGAAAGGAGGAGCCCTGAGAAGCTGCAGGGAAACATAGCCTACCCTGTGTGGTGTGCCATGTTTGAGATGGACTATTTCACATAGTGGTGGCCTAGAGCTACAAACCCAAAGGCCCTGATTCCTTTTCTTTTCTGCTCCTGTCATTTTCCTGCCACCCTCCTCCTTCACCCACATCATGGCATGGCCCTGAATTGTTAATGAGCAACACCACCAATTTGCTAATGGTCACTTTGCATCCTTCTAGGGCCTGCTCTTCAGCAGGAAGACCCTTCCATGGATGCTGCAGAGGATGAGGTACAATGCGATGTCAGTGTCAGGCCACAGGATGTGTCTGAGTGAAATAGTTGCTTTCTTGACTTTATCTTCTTGAATTAGGATCAGAGAGTCTTATATAAGATATGAGAATTTTACCATATCAATCATAGATGACTTGCAGAATTTCCTTGGTTGGGGGAGCTTTGGTCGACAGTCTCTTCTTGACTGAGACTCGATTCAAGACAGTGGGAGAAAATGACAGTATCAACCACACACTGTGTGGTCACAAGCTTTTTGCCTTAGCAGGTCTGTTTTCCATTTTGGACTAAAATCACTTAGTGGCCAAGCAAAATGGTTGGAAGGAAACATCGTCCAAGAAAACCTTGTCTTTAGCATGAGTCGGTTTTGCTCTGTTCTTCTTTTGGGTTTGTTTCATTGAACACTATTTTCCATTTTGATTTTCATTGTCACCAATTACAGGAAAGTCAGGACACAGCATGGTCTGATGCTCATAGCAATTTATTTTCTGTCATTTCAGGAAGCTGCAGGACTGCAACAAGCTGGTAAGTATTGGGGAACTCCTGTCAAGCTGATGAGTAATCCAGAAGATGAGGAATGTGGCACTGTCTCCCTGGCTTTCCCTGAGTTGAGCTTCCTGTTGTGAATGAGGACTTAGGCAGCGGTGGGAGAAATGATTTTTCCAGATAAGTAATAACGACCACATTCTGAAGTCCCTGAGAGCAACTGCATTCTCTGAAGGTGGGGTGGAATCCTGTGCATGGGGCTGGCACAAGTCTTTTGTGAATTCATGTGGTGCCATGGTTACTGTGTCTTTGGGTGTGTGTGTTGGTTTCCATACATACAGATTCCCAGATTTACTAGTGTTCACATTCTCCACAGGGATTTTCATCACCATTGCAGTCTTACTATAGGCACAGGAAAAAATCAACTTGTAAGCTTATGATGTGTGCAGTTGATTGCATGCAAAGGACACTTTAATTAACCTAAAAGAAGTTCTGTCAACACCCAGGCCAATTCTCAAGGTGTACCAAAAAACAGAACTGTGTCAGGATATCTGCTGATTTTATTTTTTTTCATTATCAATTCCCTGCTTTACTTGGTTTTCAAATAAACCTCACCTGTTTACAGGCCTTCCTATTTCCTCCTGGCATTGGAGTGGCTCACTCTAGCCATTTCCATACTTCACAAGCCTTTTCTACCAAGGCCCTCAGAATTGATCATCCATGGCCCATCTTGAGCAGGGAGAGTGGGCCGGGGCTCCTTTCTGTGCATTTAGACCCTGGTACAGCCTCATGCTATGGCTGGTTCTGGTGGGAAACTGAGAAGAGAGGAGCCTGCAAGCAGGGTTAGGGTGAAATCACCCCAACTTTTTATTCAGGCATCGTAATGCCCATCAGCTCACATGACCCAGAATAAATAGTGCCAGGTCATCTAGAGTTTCTGCCTTTTCTTTCTTAGCCTAGTTGTTGTTGCTGTGTGTTCAGCTTAGAAACACAGCAACAGGAAAAGAGATCCACGTGGTTTACACAGGGTCTGAGAGGCCTGGTGAGTACTTACCTTCCTAGCAGGATGGAGGGTGGTCATGCATTGCAGGTGGTGAAAACAAACATGGCTGTGGAACTACAGAGGCTGCATTAGGTCCCCGTTTAACCCAATCTTGACAGTGGTTCTTGTTTGCCTCTCAAGGTCCTTGCAAAAAACAAGGGAAAGCAGTGGGTTTTGGTTAAATATGAATATCAACTGAGCCAAAGTATAGCTTGAGGTTTTTCTTGGAGTATGCATTTTGTGGAAACTTATTTCATATAAATCGAATTTGATTGCTGTATAGGTGTCAGTACTTATCCCACAATTAAAAACACTGAGGCTTTTGTGATTTTAAAATGTTTCTTGTTAACCTCAGAAGCCATCTCCTCATAACCCAATTCCCCTAAGTCCTCTTTAATCCCTAGAATATTCTTTGCTTTTGTTTTTTGTTGTTGTTTTATTATTGTTGTTGTTGTTTGGTACCCAGTGGGCTTTCTGCTGTGAGTGACTAAAGGTTGAGATCAGAGTTAGCAACATTGTGGATGTATAATTCATAGACAGCTTCCCAGTGGGCTCTATGAGAGGAGAGAGCAGGCTACAGCCTTGGCCTGGGTCTGCCAAGAAAAATGATTTAGAGGAATAGAAGGAAGGAGTGAGGGCAGCAAACCTTTCCGCCATGAAGGTGGAGGGAGAAACAAAGGTGCAACATCAGGAGGGTGAGTTCTACACCATCACCTGGGCACGGCTGGAATGTTCGAACCTCATCTGAAGGTGGAGGTGAGATCGGACTTCATGACTGGTCTGAATGGTGGGCATCTTCCTAAGAGCCTCGAAAGAGGAGCTACTTTGTTTCTTGTCTTCTCCATGTTTCTGTGTGTTGACGGCAGGGGCACCACCAGAAATTACTGAGAGACAGTGAAAGGGAGTTAGTTTATGAAACGTTCAACTTAGCCCAGAAATGACATGATGAGCAGGGATGAACTTGAGGCTTAGGCCAGACACTTTAGGGTAGTTGCCCGGCTTGATCTCCCTGTGGTGACACAAAGAATAGCTTCTGGCAGTCGCCTGACAGGTGGTCCTTGTGTAGCTAGATTCTTCACAGCTGGGTTAGAGAGGGTCAGTGTCCCACCTTGTGCCACTCACGAAGGGCTGTCCCAGTCCTGGAGCCAGTGTGAATATGATCAGCAATGGACCCCATTTAACACACATGAGGTGATGAAAATAAATAGTGGAAAGACAAATACCACATGCTAAGTAAGGGTTATCTTCAAATGATAGGATCATTGAATATTTTCATATTTTGGTTTAAGTTTTTACTAAGGGTTAATAAATACAATAGCACTGTTATCTCTTAAAATAAAAATTGTTAGAAAGGCAAAATGAATAAATACAATAGCATATGTTGGCCAGAATGTAATATTTTATCTGAATCAAGCTTGTTCCTTATCATGTAGAAAATCTTGTAGATGGGGTCATAGTCAGGGTAGCACTACCTGTGAATTGTGGGAGGAAATGACTTTGGAAGGGGTGAAGAAGGGAGGGCAAGATGGCTCAGGTCTGATTAGAAAGGAGGAGCCCTGAGAAGCTGCGGGGAAACATAGCCTGCCCTGTGTGGTGTGCCATGTTTGAGATGGACTATTCCAGGTGGCCTGGAGCTACAAACCCAAAGGCCCTGATTCCCTTTCTTTTCTGCTTCTGTCCTTTTCCTGCCACCGTCCTCCTTCACCCACATCATGGCATGCCCCTGAGTTGTTAGTGAACAACACCACCAAGGTTCTGACAGTCACTTTGCATCCTTCTAGGGCTTGCTCTTCAGCAGGAGAACCCTTCCGTGGATGCTGCAGAGGACAAGGTACAATGGGATATGAATGTCAGGCCACAGGATGTGTCTGAGTTAAACAATTGCTTTCTTGACTTTATTTTCTTGAATTAGCATCAGAAATTGTTATATGGATATGAGAATTTTCCCATATAAATTTTAGATGACTTACAGAATTTCCTTGGTTGGGGGAGTTTTCAACGAGAGTCTCTTCTTGAGTGAGACTCGATTCAAGACAGTGGGAGAAAATGATAGCATCAACCACACACTGTGGTCAGAAGTTTTTTGCCTTAGCGGGTTTCTTTTCTTTTTGGGACTAAAATCACTTAATGGCCAAGCAACATGGTTGGAAGGAAACATTGTCCAAGAAAACCTTGTCTTTACCATGAGTCGGTGTGCTCTGTTCTTCCTTTGGGTTTCTTTGATTGAACACTGGTTTCCATCTTGTTTTTTAATATCACCAAGTGCAGGAAAGTCAGGGCACAGCATGGTCTGATGCTTATAGCAATTTATTTTCTGTCATTACAGGAAGCTGCAGGACTGCAGCAAGGTGGTAAGTATTGTATCAATGTGCTGGGATTACAGTCATTAGCCATTGTATCCTACCTTCTGTGTGTGTGTGTGTTTTAATTTTATTTTAAGTTCTGAGATACATGTGTGGAAAGAGCTGGTTTATTACATAAGTATAAATGTGTCATGGTTGTTTGTTGCACCTATCAACCAATCAATGAGGTTTTAAGCCTCGCATGCACTAGGTATTTGTACTAATGATGTTTTCCCTCTTGCCTTCACTCCCGGGGGATTACTTTTTTGCTAAGGAAATACCTTAGTTTTCAGAATGATTACACTTTTTACCCTGCTTTTGTTAGAAAATTTCTCTGGTTGAACCTTCCTCACAGAAAAGAGGTTTTAGGCAGTTTTGTGTAAAAATCACTAAGAGTTTGGTAAGGAATTGTACCGTCTTTCTGTAGTGTTTGCATGAAGTTGTGTTGCTTACATGAAAGAGGGTGGTGTGCATCAGGTTTGGGAGGTATGGAGGAGAGAGTCTATGTGCAGTGATTGTGAATGTCCTTGGGAATTTTTGTGCATGTTCAAAGTACAACATAAGTATTAATTTTTTAAATAGTTAATGTATGCACACTTTACATACATCAGCCCATTCATTCTCCACCACAGCTGTAGCTTAAGGTAAGTTTAATATATCCACTCCTCAGATACAGTTTGTACAGAGATAAATTTCCCAAACTCATGGCCTTCTCAATAGAGGAGGGGAAGTGCAAAATCAGGAATGGGTGGAAGCTTGATGCTATGGGCTACTATACTGCATTCATCACACAGCCCTTGTATAACTCATCACCCTAGCAATGACTTTGAGAACCTAGGTGTGCATGTGGAAGTACAATAGCCTATAGAAATTCTAAGCACTCTTTATCATTATGGGATGGTCTTAATGGTCACATAACCCAGGATTAGAATAGATAAATTTTACAGTGGACTTTCCTGTGGTTAGAAATGTGAAACATACATGGAGAGGTTACAAGCTTTTGCTGCTGTGATTGGGTTATTCCTCAGCTCCTGTTTAAAAGCAGAGAACAGGTTGGGGGTGGTGGCTCGTGCCTGTAATCCTAGCACTTTGGTAGGCTGAGATGGGTGAATTACTTGAGGTCAGGTGTTTGAGACCAGCCTGGCTATCATGGTGAAACACTGTCTCTACTGAAAACACAAAAATTAACTGCATGTGGTGGTGGGTGTCAGTAATCCCAGCTAGTTAGGAGACTGTGGCAGGAGAATCACTTGATCCTGGGAGGTGGAGGTTGCAATGAGCCTAGATCATGCCACTGCAGTCCAGCCTGAGCAACAGAATGAGATGAGGATGGGTCTACAGCTCTGTCTGCTGTAGCTCACCTCCTTCATAAGCGAGCCTCATGTCCATACCACCCAATACAACCCAAGGGATTTCCTCTGCAGAATCCATGTGGTGACACTTGCCCTATGTCTCCTAGATCAACAAGAGTACCCTGCAGCAGCATGTCCCCATGTGGAACCCTTTCAGAGATCCCTCTTTGTTATCACAGTAAGTTCTTCCTTTGTCTGAAAGGGGAATTTTATTTTCCTACATTTCTTTTTATTGTACTTGAATAAAGATATGAGAATCTTACCATGTACATTATAGATGACTTAGTGAATTTCTAGGTAGGAAAATGTAAAATGAGAATTCATATAAACTATGTCAGCAAGCATTTTCCTCAGGAGAAAATCTTCCTTGAAAATTATGAATTTACAACCAAAATAAACTTTAAAATCCTGTCCAAAAATCTGGTGCCTTTCTACAAGTGTTTTCTAGGCTTTATGTTTGGGGCCATAGCCTCCACCACAATTTTCCATCTGGTTTTCTAATAGCGCTTGTTAGGAACAGTTAGGAAAAAGTTCTGTGTACACAGGACACAGCATGATCTTACCTTTGGTGTTTTTCTTTCTCTTAATGCAGGAAGAGTCATCATCTTCAATTTGGAGTGGTACGTATTCTGGGATCACCATTTTGTTTAGGAAAAATCTTAGTGTTGAGAAAGGTGACACTTTCTTGCCTGCTTTTTCTGGAGAGGCACTGTCATTGGAGCTTCCTTTTGGAAAACAAGGTTTGGGCAGAAATTAAGAGTGTACTGAAGAGTGGTGGCTCTCCTCCATAGTTCCTGTTAGCTGTAGTGTTATTTTCATGAAATAGAATGGGATGCCTCAAGGTGGGGGTTATAAGGTGAGAGTCTGTGTATAGTGATTGTGAATGTGTTTGGGAGTGTGTGTACATTTCTCCAGAAAGCATGTTTCCATGTGCACAGCTCAACACAAAGGTGAATGTTGTAAGTAAAAATTTCATCACCACTGCACACCTTATGTAAATCAGCCCATTTATCCTTCACCACATCTGTAGCTGGAGGTAAGTTTAATATCTCCAGTAATCAGATGGAGATAATGCAGAGATGAGATTGCCAAGCTCTATCTCTTCAGTGGAAGAGGCAGAGGTGAACCCAGGAGTGGGTTGAAGGTTGATGCCATGGGCTACTGCTCCGAAGTAATCACATAGTTCTGGTATAATTTGTCATTATGTGAGAGAGTTTTAGCACCTAGGTGTGCATATGGAAGTTTGATAGCCTTTAGAAATCCCAAACACTGTCTCTCTTATAGGATTGTCCCAAACATCACATAACTCAGGTGCTTAGGAATAGGTACATTTTACAGTGGACTTTGGTGTGGTCAGAAGTGGGAAACAGACATTGAGAGGTCAGGATTTTGGCTGCAGTGCTGGATTATTTTCTCAGCTCCTGATCAAAAGCAGAAAATAGTCAGACATATTATATTATATTTAATGAGGTAATCACCACAAGCCTTACATATGCTGCAGTTCAGCACACACACCCAAGATACAGCACCAAATAAGAACTGAAGGAAAGTCCAGGTGCAGTGGCTCACGCCTGTAATCCTAGCACTTTAGGAGGCTGAGGCGGGTGGATCACGAGGTCAGGAGTTTGAGACCAGCCTGGCCAATATGGTGAAACCCGGTCTCTAAAAATACAGAAAGTAGCCATGTGTGGTGGCATGTGCCTGTAGTCCCAATGACTCAGGGTGGCGGAGGTTGCAGGGAGCCGAGATCGCAACACTGCACTCCAGCCCAGGTGACAGAGCAAGACTTCATCTCAAAAAATAATTGAAAGAAAAACTTGGGTGTTATCCTGGTACTCATCTCTGCTGGAATCTTCTGCACAGCTGGGTTGGAGAGGGTCAGAACCCCACCTGCTGCCCCCCCATGATGCGCTGTCCCAGTGCTGGAGTCAGTGCCAGCAAGAGCTTGTTAGGATAATTGAGTATTTTCAAGTCTTGACCTAGTCTTCTTTAAAACAAAAGTTTAGTGAATACATAGAATATTTTGGCTGGAATTAGGTCTCCTCTTTGAAGAAAGGTTGCTTTTTATCTAGCACAAAATGATCTAAGAGGGTCACAGCAGTAACACATGTGGATCCTGAGGA
Source organism: Ateles fusciceps (assembly GCA_036589455.1). Lineage (NCBI taxonomy): Eukaryota > Metazoa > Chordata > Mammalia > Primates > Atelidae > Ateles > Ateles fusciceps. Next base: position 87,415 of record JAZHEH010002136.1, read on the forward strand.
GGAAAGTACCTCGAGGGGATCATGAAGGGAGGGCAAGTTAGCTCAGGTCAGTTTAGGAAGGAGGAGCCCTGAAATGCTGCAGAGAAGTACGGGCTGCCCTGTGTGGTGCGCCCTGCTTGAGATGGGCTATCTCACATTGAGGAGCTTGCTTTAGCTAGAGGACCAAGGCCTCATTGTCCATGGCTCTTCTCATGATCTCATTTGGCTGCCTTTACCACCAAGCAGGATGGGCCAGCAGCAGCTCAGCCTGTGCTGTTAACCCAGCTTCTCCACACAGGCCAGCACCCTCTTCACAGCACCCAAGGCCACCAGAGTGGCTCCTTCAGTGGAACCAATGTGTTGATTGTTACTCTGTTTTCTAGATACAGAATGTGTTCCAGCAGAAGTCCTTCCTGGGATAAATTCGTCAGAGCAAGTTGTAGCCATTCACCAGGTAAAGTCTTCTTTCTTTGAAATGGGTATTTTGTTGTTCATTTTAATTAGAATATGGAAATCTTATACCGTACATTATAGATGACCCTTTCTTGTTGGGATAATGCAAAGTGAGTTTTTTCCAACTAAGTACTGATTCAAGATGGCATCCATAAGTTGACAGCTCTTTACAAACTGTGTGGCAGGAAGCATATTTTTTCAGAAAAAATACTTTTTTTTTAAAAAAAGTGAATTTGCATGAAAATAAAGTGGAAACATCATGGCATCATGGACAAAAACATTGTGCCTTTCCACAAACATCTTCTAGGCATTGGGGCTATTGCCTCTACCAGTATTTCCCACCTGATTTTGTAATGTCCCCAAGTGAAGACAAAACCTGTGCACACAAGACACAGCATGCCTGACCCTCATAGTGTTTTGTTTTTGCTTTTTTCCTAAATGCAGGGGCACTCAATTTTGCTTGATGAAGGTATGTATTCTGGGATCACCCCTTTGCTAAGGAAAAATCTTAGTGTTGACAAAGGTGTTACTTTCTAGTCTACATTTGCTGGAAGACAAATCTGGTTGGAGCTTCCTGCTCGAAATGAGGTTTGAGTAGTTTGGTGTGAAAAAGATGGAGAGTCCATTAAAGAACTTGAGATGATCTCCTCTAGTTTCTGGAAGCAGCATCATCATTTAGATAGAATAGGATGGTGTGCATCAGGGTCAGGAGGTATAAGGGAGAGAGTCTCCATGGAGTGATTGTGGATATCTTTGAGAGTGTGTGTGCTTTCCCCCACAAAACATGTGCAACGCACAACACAAAGATTAACATTCTAAAAACAAATTTCATCACCACTGCACTTTTCATAAATAAGTCCTTTCATCCTCTACCACAGCTGAATGTGAAGGTTAGTTGAATATTCCCATCCTCAGAGATGATGCAGTGGTGAACATTTTATGTTCTTGTCTCCTCAATGGAACAGACAGTTGTGAACTCAGGAGTGGGGGGAAAAGATGATGCTATGTTCTACTGCACTGGAATCAGCATAATGCCCTGGTATGATTCATTACTATGCCAGGGAGTCCTAGCATCTCTGGGTGCAATTGAAACCGTGAAAATGTATAGAAATCCCGAACACTGTCTATTGTTGTTAGATAGTCTCAATGGTTGCATAACCCAGTGTTGGAGTAGGTATATTGTACAGTCAGCTGTGGTGTGCCCTAGCATAATTCCTCACTATGCCAAGTTTTTCCAGCACTTCTGTGTGCATGTGGAAGAATGAAAACCCATTCAGATCCCAGAAACGATCATTATTGGATGGTCTGAATGGTCAACCTGCCCGGGGTTTGTTTGAGTAGGTACATTGTACAGTGGGCTTTAGTGTGATTGTTAATGTAAAACATACAGAGTTCACAGGCTTTTGGTCTACAGTGGTGGAGTCATTCCTCAGCTCCTGTTCAAAATCCGAGAACAATTAGTGACATATTCTATTGTATTTAAAGAGAGAACGACCGCAAGCCTTAGAAATTCATTAGAACCCAATCCCAAGACATAGTATCTTTTAAAACCTTAAGGATCAAGTTGGGTGTTAGCCTGGCCCCATTTTCCTGTCTGGAATCACATGCAGAGCTGGGTTGGAGAGGATCAGTGCCCCTCCTCTGCAGTGCTTGCACGACGGGCTGTCTCAGTGCTGGAGTCAGTGTGAGCATGTGCAGCAGTGACCTCCATGGTGCACACACGTTGTGTTGAAAAGGAAAAGTGGAAGAAGAGATATCACATGCTAAGTAGGGGTCAACTTTAAATGATAGGATAATTGAGTGTTTTCAAGTGTTGTTTTAATTGCCTAATAACAAAAAGGTAGTTAATAAAATCTTTTAGCTAGATTCTAAGGAGGACATGACTTTGGCAGGAATCAATAAGAGGACAAGTGAGCTCAGGTGAGATTAGGAAAGAGGGCCCTTAAGAGGGGGCCAGGGACACACAGCCTGCACTGTGTGGTATGCTGTTTGAGATTCGCTAGTTCATATTTACAAGGTGGCCTGGAGCTGGAAACCAAAGGCCCTGATTTTCTTCCCTATTCCTCTCCTGTGCCTGCTACTCTTCTCCCACATCCACCTCTGACACTGCTTTAAATGTGTCCCAGAGATTCTGGTATATTGTGTCTTTGTTCTCATTGGTTTCAAAGAACATCTTTATTTTTTCCTTCATTTCATTATTTATCCAGTAGTCATTCAGGAGCAGATTGTTTAGTTTCCATGATGTGTGGTTTTGAGTGAGTTTCTTAATCCTCAGTTCTAATTTGATTGCCCTGTGGTCTGAGAGACTGTTTGTTATGATTTCCATTCTTTTGCATTGGCTGAGGAGTGATTTACTTCCAAATACGTGGTGAATTTTAGAGTAGGTGTGATGTGTTGCTGAGAAGAATGTATATTCTGTGGATTTGGGGTGGATAGTTCTGTAGATGTCTATTAGGTCTGCTTGGTCCAGATCTGAGTTCAAGTCCTGGATATCCTTGTTAATTTTCTGTCTTGTTGATCTGTCTAATATTGACAGCGGAGTGTTTAAGTCTCCCAACATTGTTGTGTGGGAGTCTAAGCTTCTTTGTAGGTCATTAAGAACTTGCTTTATGTGTCTGGGTACTCCTGTGTTGGGTGTATATATATTTAGGATGGTTAGCTCTTCTTCTTGCATTGATCCCTTTACCATTATGTAATGTCCTTCTTTGTCTCTTAAAGTCTGTTTTATCAGAGACTAGGTTTGCAACCCCCTGTTTTTTTTTTCTTTTTAAATTTTGCTCTCCATTTGCTTGGTAAGTCTTCCTCTATCCCTCCATTTTGAGCCTATGTGTGTTTTTGCATGTGAGATGGGTCTCCTGAATATAGCACACCAATGGGTCTTGACTCTTTATTCAATTTGATAGTCTGTGTCTTTTGATTGGGGCATTTAGCCCATTTACATTTAAGGTTAACATTGTTATGTGTGAATTTGATCCTGCCATTTTGATGCTAGCTGGGTTTTTTGCTCGTTAGTTGATGCAGTTTTTTCATTGTGTCGATGGTCTTTACCATTTGGTATGTTTTTGCAGTCACTGGCACTGGTTGTTTCTTTCCATGTTTAGTGCTTCCTTCAGGAGCTCTTGTAAGGCAGGCCTGGTGGTCATGAAATATCTCAGCAATTGCATAATGTGGTTGAATATATTCGTAATTTGTGCCTTTTTCTTGATGATATGCGTCAGTTCTACATCATCACCTGGGCACAACCGGGATGTTCATATTTTGACTTGGGGAGAAAGCGTTGAACTTTGACTTCATAGCTGGATTTAGCACTGTCTGGCAGTCTTCCTGAGGCCCTAGACAGAGGTGCTACATTCTTTTTTCTTGTCTTCTCTATTTTCCTGTATGTTGATGGCAATGGCACCACCGGAAATTAATGAGAGGCAGAGAACAGGAATGAGTTCCTAAAATATCTGACTTGGCCCGGAGAGGATATGATCAGCAGGGATGGACTTCACGGTCTGGCCAGACACAGAGTAGTTCCCAGGCCTGGTCTCCCTGTGGCTGGGACAGAGAGCAGCTCTTACTTTTCACCTGCTTCTGGGAGTCAGCTGACAGCTGGTCCCTGTGTAGTTGCTGTTGGCCAAGTGTGGTTTGACCCAGAATCCTGTGTGAGTGGAGGGAGTGTCAGCTTTCAGGCAGGGCACCTGCCCACACTCGTTGCAGGGGAGGTGTGAAGGGACCCTGCTTCAGTGCAGGGTGAGCTCAGCAAAGGGAGAGGTGCTGCTCCAGAGTCCAAATGGTCCTTGCAGCTCTCCTGTGTGACCTGTAAGATATCAGTTTGCCTGTTCTCTGAGATAGTCTTGGAATTATTAGTCCCAAACCTTGTTTTGTTTTACTAATGTGTAGATGAATCCTGGTCATGACTCATCACACAGAGGGCAGGGACTATGTCCTCATCATGCCTTCTCATCCCAGAGCTCAGCCCTGGGCAGCCCATCTTGGCCTCCAGTGACATTCCAGTGCTTACAACTCCTTTGCTGAGATCCAGCATAAGTGTGAAAAGGTGTCGTGTTCATCTTCTGCAGTCTGTTGTTTCTCATGGTAATTAAGAAACCTGAGTGGGTTCTGATCCAAGGTTACAAGACAATAGGGTTGTCTCTGAAGTCAGTGAAATATCCCCCCTCATCTCTATTCTGGCTGCTTTGGTTCAGTTTTTCCCATTGCATAAGATGATCTTTTCTCTGTTTATGAGTTCTCCTTTGGTGGACCAGGCTTTTTTATTTTTATTGTGGCCTCCCTGCACTACACAGGTGTCCTGGAGCTTGTTCATGTGCCCTTGAAGTACCCATCCATGAATGATCAGATCAGAGCAGCAACCACTCTGCCAGGAATCACCAGGGGGAGAGTCACATCTTCCTCATCTTTGGGTTTAGACCTGTGCATTCCAGTGTGGTCCTCAGTGGCATATGTGCCCATTCATATTTAAATAAATGAAAAAATTTGTAACCTCCTCACAAGAGCCATGCTACAATGCCCAGTTGCCAAATGTCTACTCTTAAGAGAGCATCACCATTCTCCCAGAATCATTTGGGAAGCAGCTGCTGTGAGTCTGACCCAGTGAACAGGTTCTGTTCACTGCACTCACCTGAGTGCATGTGCATCAAGGCTGGAATCTCAGGGTTCTCAGATTAGAAGTAAGAGATGCTATGAGCCAGTGTCAGTGAACAGTTGAAAGAGATTATTTCATGTCTTGTGTCTCATCCAAAGGCTCACAACTGTGAGCAGTGCCTTCATAAAGGCCCCCAAGTTCACAGAGCCCAGGGAGAATCACAGTGGACAGAGCAGCAGTGCTGATGTTTGTGTTTCTGTACATGGGCTCATGAATCTATCCAGGAGGAAATAGACTGATCAGGGAGGGACCAATGCTCCAGGGTTGACCAGTGAGAGAGAGTTCTTGGGTATAGTTGGGTTATACTTGTTTTGGAGCCTAAGATGGGATCTCTGAAGTCAATAAACATAAAAGGAAAATAGGTGTAGAATTCTCACTTGGTTTATTTTGTATCTTAATGAGAAAGTCGTAAGAGTTTTGTTCTCATGGGCTTTGTGAGTAGAGAACACAAGATTAGTATGCAGGTGTAAAGTTGAGTGTGGGGTGGGACACAGCCCCTCACAGGCACTATGTGATTCTGAAGACAAAGTCTTTCATACATGTGCCAGGTGAAAGGAGTCCACTCCCTTTCTCTACATTCTCGGGACCTGCAACAACACCTTCCTGTACTGTCTTCACCATCTGCTCCTGCTCTAAGGGTGCTTCCTGGATTGGATGGCAAAGAGAATCTTTCCTCTGAGATTCCTACATGTGCCCCAGAATCCTGGGGTCCTGAGGGCAGAACACACGACTGAGCACATTTTTGGCCTCCACTCCTCACCCAGTCTTATCCAATCCCAAATCCTTGGGCTTTGAATGAAAACCGAATTGGTTTTCACTTGAGAGGCCTGAGGCCAGCTTTTGCTCAAGGCCCTCTGTGGCTGGCAGGAATCCTAGGGGGATATGTGTGGAGGGGTTGCTGTGTTTCTGTAGACAGTGGCTCTCACTCTCTCTGTAGCCTGGTCCCTGGACTAAACTGGGCCCAGGATGGAACTGCTGGACAGCTGGCCCAGGGGTCACTTGTCCTGTCACATTCTCCTCTCTGGCCCAACAGTCTTGACTTGCTCCCCCACACTCCAGTCAGACCCAGCTTGTTCTCTGTGTCAGGCCTGCCAGGTGCCTTCCCTACTGGTCTTTGCATAGCTCAGGCAAACCCTGAGAGGGCCTCTCATTTATGTGCTGACAACTGCTGGCCTCATCTGCAGATTAAGGCAACTGGGCAAAAGGCTTTACCTCAGATTCTGTTCCATTGTTTCCAAGTGTTCAGAAGATACTGGGATTCTTTTGAGGGCTGAATATTTTCCAAGTCTCTAAGGCCATTCCAGACATAGAATGGCCACTCTAACTGTGACATCAGACATCATCACCTTCCACAGGCCCCAGCACAACCCCAGGCCTATGGCAGGTGCTGCTGACCCAGGGTGCGATCCATAGGTTTATTGGAGGGCCTGACAATGCAGCCTTGACCTTCATTCTGATGTCTTGTATTGGAGAGCAGTAGGACTGGTGGAGGTTGACAGGGAGAAAGGAAATGGGATTCATGAGGAGAACAGAAACAGGCCCTACAGGAGGAGGAGGGAGGGAATTCCATGTCATATACAACATTGTGAAGAGGGTGGCTGCCTCTTGGAGGAACAGAATGACACGGTTTCCCCTCCTTCTCCTCAGTTATGGAATGTGAGGACTGGGAAAGTATGTGGGAAGTCAGAGGTCCCTCCCTCATAGCACAGAGGAAACACAGGCTGTGGAGAAGGCTCTAGAAATGAGCATGTCAGAGCCTTTGGGGTTGGCTCCACAGCTCCAGGACAGTGGGGTCTGAGTGGTTCTCTCAACTCTAAGTCTCCCCTTTCCTACTTATGGCTACCTCATCACTGCTCCTTCTCTGGACACTCTGATACTTGCTTCACAGAACTGGAAGACTCCATTGCAGGCAGCCATCAGCAGGTAATTTATCTCTTTTTATATCCTCTTCCTCTCTTATCCTCTTTCTGACTCGTGAGCTCCTTTTTTTTAGCTCTGGTCCTTTTCCTCTTTCCCTGTCATGTGATTGTTCTCCTGAAGGCCCTGGTCTCATCCCACAGTTGAGGTCCTTGGGTCTTCAGTGTTGATAAAATCCCTCTCCAGCCCCCCTGCCCACTGCCTTGGCATTGCTCTGTTTACTGACCCCCAGGTTGCAGCTTTGAATCTTGCTGAACAACCCTACAGGGTCAGGGAGGGGAGCCAGGCTGGGGATCAGAAGACCTGGACCCCACCCTGCTGGAGGACCCCCCAGTGACATCTGGGTCTGCTCTGAACACTCCCTTCACAGTGTCCTGCACTGGTATCTCTGGACATGCACAATTGTTCTATTTCTCCCAGGTGGAAGAAAGTTCTAAACCTGCAAAAAAAGCAACAAAGAAGCGGAAGGTGAAGAAGAAAAGGTGAGAGTGCAGCGGGCAGAATGATGAGGGGGAAGGAGACAAGTGCCTGTGTTCTTCATGGCTACACTCACTTTCTTGTTGTCTCATCAGGAAAGCCAGGAAGAACACCAGGCGGCGTGCCTGGAACATTTTGGACATTTGTAAAATAAGTTAGAAACCTCTGAAGGCAAGTAACGGATGCCCTGAGAACATCCTCCAGGAACAGACAGCCACTCCATAGCATCAGCCTGCTGGGCTGAGCTCTCCACAGGCTGCTTAGTGAGGGAGATGCTGAGGTGCTGGTTGGGCCACCATGTGTGGGATTCTGAGGGCTGTGCACTGTGTTATTTGTCTGCAGTGACACTTAAACTCACCAACATCTCATTTGGGGGGACCCAGCTCTGTCCTCCCAGCCCCTTGAAGCCAGCAGGGAGCATCACTAGTTCATTCTGAGGAGACAGTAGGGTTGACCATGAATCCCCCCTGGTTCAGGCCTCCTGGGAAAGGTGTGAGAGGGGTGGAGGCACTCCCAGACTCCTTGTCACACGAGCAAGCAGCCCACCCAGCCCAGTATTGCAGGCCAGCAGGCACTCAGTAGGTCCTGGCATGAAGCAGTGAACATGGTAAAATCCAAGAGGCACTGAGATATGCCCAATCCCAGGGGGTCCTTCAGCTTCTGTGGAGCCCTAGGGGCCTGGGGTGGCCTCATTGTTTTCTTTTTCAAGATGAGGTTGGAGGCTTCTATATGTAGAGAGCACGGGTTTGGGCATTGACATTTCTGTGTCTGTGTCAGATGCCAGCAAAGCAAAACCCTGAAGACATTTCAGGGCCATGCTCACTTGAGAGGGGTTGAGAGAAGGATTCAGGGAGCCTCTGTTTTTAATATATATTTTCCAATTGTGAAATAAGGTACACATATGAATTGTGTGTGTGTGTGTGTGTGCATATATACACTGTTTTTTACTCTTTCAAATGGATGTCTTCTGTAGCCCTTTTATGCTAGAATATACTAAAGTGAGAAATTTCTGTCTTACCAAAGCATAATGATTTTAAAAATTACAATGCAGGCTGGGTGCAGTGGCTCACGCCTGTAATCCCAGCACTTTGGATGGCTGAGGCAAGCAAATCACAGGGTCAGGAGATCAAGACCAGCCTGCCCAACATGCTGAACCTCGGAGGTGGAGGTGGCAGTGAGCCAAGATTATGCCACTATACTCCAGCTTGGTCAGAGCGAGACTCTGTCTCAATAAAACATTACAATGCAAAGACAGGTCTGGTGGGGATGTTAGAAAGACCAGGTCTTATTAGGCAATAACAATGATGTGCTCCAGGAAGCTATGCATATTTGATGTGCAGCTCTTCTGTCTGGATGGCACAGAGGATCTGGGGGGACAAGGCAGGGTGACCCCTCCACCGTGTATCATGAGACCTCCTGCTCCTCCTAGGGTTCAGGGACATAAGACTCTGCGTGTTAATCCTGGAGTCCTTGAAATCCCCCCCATTTCTCTGTGTCTATTTTACTCTTTGGGGAACCAGCCCCCTGAAGATGCTCATGTGGGTGCCCAAGTTCAGTTCTTCCTCCCTGACACTTACAGACACTCTCTGTGGACAGATAACCCCTCATAAGACAGCAGCACACAGGCCTCAGTGCCTTGGCATCTGAGTAGATCTGACTGTGGGGGAGGTCAGGGGCCCAAGGTCACCTTGCAGGGCCTGAAGAGCTCTCTGAGACCTGCACAGCCATCCTAGGGAGCCCTTTCTCTCTCCACCTCTGTGCCTCCCCAGTGACCCTTGCACCTCTGTGTTGCAGGTTCCTCGAACACCAGGAAGAGCCCTGACGGGATGCCAACATGGCTCAGACTTGATGTGGATTCTGATCATTTGAAATCTGTGTTACCCTGAAAACTTTTATAATCTTTGCTTAATTTGTTTTTAAATATTTTCCTGATCTTAACCTCTGTTTTTTTAGAGGGCATAAATTGTTCTTGTGTTGTTTCTGTTTTACATTTTTTGATGAAGTTATTTTTAATTGCTTTCAGCCTTTCTGAAGTTTTGTTCATCCAGTTTTGAGTTTTTGTAATTTTGATAGATATTTTTGTGTGTGCTTTATTTCATTTTCTTAATGGCTTTTACCTCATTTTTAAAACAAATTCATGTTACGGTAAGTTACATGAAGATGGAGTATGTTTATGTTTTGTAGTGGTTTATATTCTGTATGTATTTGACATATATAAGTGTTAATGGCCTGGTGCGGTGGTAACTGCCTGTAATCTCAGCAGTTTGGAAGACCAAGGCAGGAGAATTGCTTGATTCCAGGAGTTTAAGACCAGCCTGGGAAACATATTGAGATCTCATCCCTACAAAAAAAAATTTTTTTTTTCAATTAGCTGGGTGTGGTGGCATCCATCTGTAGTCCCAGTTACTTGGGAGGCTGAGGGATGACGATTGCTTGAGCCAAGGAGGTTGTGGCTGCAGTAAGCCATGACTGCAGCACCACTGCATTCCAGCCTGGGTGACAGAGCAAGACCCTCTTTTAAAAAAAGTGTTAGAAAGCAAAGACATTAACCTAGTCTCGGAGGCCAGAATCCCCTTCAAATCCTCCTCCTGCAAAACAGCTCTGTGCCGGTTGATGTATTCATCACGGGAATGAAGGAAAGTCTAATGGGATAATTGATACTTCCCATATGAAGTTAAATGATATGAATCTCTAATTTTGAGGAGGGATAAGGGGAAAAGAGATGAATGCATAGTCTAACTGGAAAAATGCCTGGAGATGTCTGTAACAGAACTTATTGTAAAAACATCTGCCTGGAAAGTGCTGTTACAAAAAAATAAATAAATAAATAAATAAATAAAAATAACATCAAGCAGCAACAAAAGAAAGTGTTTATTGATATCAGTTATAAATCTAGCTGTTCATTGCAGAACTAAATCAGTTTATAGCAGAAATAAGCACTTGGAGGGGAAATGTTACATTTTCGCTACAGGCCTTGAAGTCTTAGCTACCAGCTGTGGTCTTTTCAGGGTTCTGTGGTTCCTAGTTCCAGAGAAATCACTTGCTCCAGTGTAACGAGTGAAGAGTTCTTTAGGTGATGGCTGCTGGACCCAGTTTTGCTGTTCTCTTCACTTTCTTGTAAGCCTTGTGTTGATCAAGTTCAGTTGTGTATTAGTGTACTAACTGTGTTTTGAGCTTCTCCAAGCATGTGCAAGCAATTTGAGAGGAGCTTCATATGTGCAAGGAATTTGAGAGAAGCCTTTTAAGGATATTTTATGGGGTGGGTCAGGTGAGGAAAATAACATGGGGGGCAAGAAGAAAAGTTATTAATTAATGTAAAACCACCAGCCCTTCATCACCTAACTTATGATTCACAGACACTGAGCACATTGCAGGTTGAGAATGTACTTGGTCCTTTTTGTAGCCTTGTGCTGTGCTCTTTGGAGCCGTGAGTGTGCTGCTTTTTCTCACAATTTTGTTTCTTGTAAATTGTTGTTCTTGATGCTGGAAAACATTTTGAAGACAAGACTGTAAACAGTGACCTATGCCACACTACTTTATTAGAAAATGAGAAACTGACACTACTGACAAGCTTGGAAGAGTCTTCTGTTCTGCAGTGACCTGTGTTTCCCTGGTCTTTACCTTGCTACTCTGCTTTATTCTCCTTTTTTGTTGCAGTAGTTAAAATGCCAACTTCTGGGACTTTTTTGTCCTCTTTTCTTCCTACCTGCCAGCATTCAAATGGCCATCTCTATTAAGGGATAAAATTCAAGAATTTATTTCTATATATTAATCCTGATATGATTTCACTCATCCCTCAGTTTAACATTTAGAGTACAAAGTCATCACCTAGAGGTGCCACTCAGTATACAACACTGTGTTTAGAAACTGGGGGAGCCGTGAAATATTTAGCCTCTGCTCTCTGAGACCTCAGCCAGGTGCAAAGAAGAGATGCAAAACCGCATTTCAGATTGTGTTAATGTACACCCAGCAGTACCAGAATGTGCCTGGGAATCATGGCAGTCAGAAATTTAACTCTGAGGAATGTATGGCTGAAGCTTTATGAAATGAGATGGGGCCTGTGTAGGCCTTAGATGTGGGAGAAGGAGAACATGTCAGGAAGCAGAAACAGTATCAGCAAAGGTGCTGCTGTGAGGCAGGTGGGCAGCATTTGGGGAACAGCCAGGGGTTTCGTGTAACAGGTTTACAGCACCTGTGGGAGACTGTGTTGGTAAATAAGCCCAGAGAAGTAGGCTGGGGCCTACTTAAATTAAAAGTATGCATGGCTTTCAAGGCCAGCTGAGTGGTATAAATAGAAATTATAAATAGTAGTACATTTATTAAGGACAACTTTTGTTATCAAAGAGCTTTTAAACTTTTTTTGATTGTGTAATAGGTGGATAACGAATTATTGACCTGAATGTATTCAATCTTTGAGTGTTTTAGCTATGCTAGATTATTGGAGGTGAAAGGGCTAAGTCAAAGGCAAGGAGTGTTTTTGAGACTTTTAATGTTAATTGCAAAATTAACCTGTAAAAAGGCAGTGCCAGCTTAGACTGTGACTAAGAGTTCTTGTTTTATTTTGTCCTTGCTGAGCTGGGTGTTACAACATGGAAACCCTCTGCAGTGTTCCCCACCCCTCCTCTTCCTCTCTTTCTTCCTTTTACTTCTCTTAGGATAGGGTCATCCATATGTTTCTGATAGAGGTAATCATTTGCCACACCATTTTGTGAAGGGCCTACTCTCTTCCAATTTATTTGTGATGACACATCTGTCCTACCCTAAGCTTTGATAACATGTTAGGATCTTTCTGTCCTGTCCTATTAAAGAGGTTAAATTTTTTACAATGACTTACACCTGACTTAAGTTATAATGGTTTTCTCATGTCAAATATAAAAACAAGCCAGGTGTGGTGGCTTATTCCTGTAATCCCAGCACTTTGGGAGGTCAAGGCAGGTGGATTGCTTGAGTCCAGGAGTTAGAGACCAGCCTAGACAACATAGTGAAACCCCCGTCTCTACAAAAAAAATACAAATTAGGCACAGTGGTGGATGCGTATAGTCCCAGTTACTCAGGAGGCTGAAGTAAGAAGATGGCTTGAGCGTGGGAGGTGAAGATTGCAGAGAGCTGAGATCATACCACTGCACTTCAGTCAGGGCGACAGAATGAGACTCTATCTCAAAAAAAATTGTATACTTTATTGAATCATTTATATATGATCATTATTTTTGATTACAAATTGTTTAGTTCACTACTTTAAAGCCTGCTTTATTTTTTCTTAATTTTATTGACTCATTTGTGCCTTAGTCTGTTTCATTACAAATTATTTATTGTTTAGTCACTACCTTAGAGCCTGTTTTCTTTTTTAAAAAATTTTATTAAGTTCTGGGGTACATGTGTAAATCTTGCAGGATTGCTGCATAGGTACACACATGCCATGGTGGTTTGCTGCCTCCATGCCCCCATTATCTACATCAGGAATTTCTCTTAATGTTATACCTTCCCAACCCCTCCACACACCACTATCCCTTCCCTAGCCCCACACCCCCCAACAGACCCCAGTGTGTGATGTTCCCCTCTGTGTCCATGTGTTCTCATTCTTCAACACCTACTTATGACAGAACATGTGGTGTTTGGTTTTCTGTTCTTGTGTCAGTTTGCTGAGAATGATGGTTTCCAGATTCATCCATGTCCCTGCAAAGGACATGAACTCATCCTTTTTTATGGCTGCATAGTATCCCATGGTGTATATGTGCCACATATTCCTTATTCAGTCTATTATTAATGGGCATTTGGGTTGGTTCCAAGTCTTTGCTATTGTAAACAGTGCTGCAATGAACATATGTGTGCATGTGTCTTTACACTAGTCCTCTCGTGTAACTCTCCAGGTCCGGCTCCTGCCTGTGGTAGACACCTTTCCAGGCCCAGCATTGGCTTTTTGGCCTCCTCTTCCACCTCAGAACATTTTCAAGTCAGCCTCTCCGGTCCCAGCTCTTCCTCCTGGCTGCATCTACAGGCCCAACTCCTGCCTCACAGCAACCACATTTGGCCCAGCTCCTGCTCAGCTCCTGGCAGCCTGTGTAGGCCCCAGCCTTCCTCAAGTTGGGCTTTCCAGGCCCACCTTTGGCCTCCCAGTGGCCTGGACAGACCCACCTCCTGACTGCCAATAGCCTCTCCAGGCCCAGCTCTTACCCTCGACGTCGGCCTCCCCAGGCCATTTCTGCCTGCCTGCCTGCCTGCCTGCCTCATGGCAGCCTGGAAAGACACAGCTCCTGGCTCTCCGATGGCCTCTTTAGGCACATGTCATGCCTCACCATGGCCTCCCCAGGCTGACGGAGGCTCCTGCTTTTCGGCAGCCTCTGCAGGCCCAGCTCCTGCATCCTACTCACCTCTGTGGGCCCAGCTTGTTCCTCACTAGACCTTCCAGGCCTCCAGGCCCACTTCTTGGAAGCTTTTGGTGGTCTGTCCAAGCCCAGCTCATAAGCTCATGCCTCTCGTGGCCTCTCCAGGCCCAGGTGCTGCCTTCCAGCATCAACTCCAGGCCAAGCTTTTCCTCATGGCTGCATCTACAGGCCCCCCACCTGCCTCGCAACAACCTCTGTGAACTCAGCTCCTTGTGGCATTTGTAGGCCCGAAAGGTCCTTAAATCAAGCTCTCCAGGCCCATACAGCTCATGCCTCATGATGGCCTCTCCAGGATCAGCTCCTGCCCTCCAGGTGCATCTCGAGGACCCAAATATGCTCAAGTCATCTTCCATCAGCCTGGCTCCAGCTTCCTCCTGGTGGCCTCAGAGGCCCACATGTTCCTAAAGTTGGCCTCTTTAGGCCCAGGTCCTGCCATCCCGGTGGCCTCTCTGGTTGCAAAACATCCTCATGTTGGCCCCTCCAGGGCAAGCTCCTGTCTCCCAATGACCTCATTGGGTCCAGCTCCTGCCTCCTGTCAGCCTCTCCTGGCACAGCCTCTGCCTCCCTCATGGGGACCTCCCCAGGCCCAGCTCTTCCTCCTGGCCGCGTCTACAGGCCCAAGTCCTGCCTCATGACAGCCTCTTTTGGCTCCACTGGGCTCCTGCCCAGCTCCTGGCGGCCTTTCCTTTGAAGGCCTGAAGCTTCCTCAAGTGGAGCTTTCCAGGCCTACCTTCTGCCTCCTGGTGGCCTTGACAGGCGAGGCCAGTGCCTGACAGTGGCCTCTCCAGGCACAGCTCTGGCCTCTGCACAGTCTACCCCGGGAGCAGCTGTTGCCTGGCAGTGGCTTCCCCAGGCCAAGTTCCTGCCTGCCTCCTGGCTGCATCCAGCAGCCTCCCCCCCAGCCTCTCTGGGTCCAGCTTTGGCCTCATGCTGGCCTCCAGTGTAGGCCCAGGTTCTCCCTCGCACTGGCCCAGCTGTCTAGGCACAGCTCATGCCTCTGATGGATTCTTCTGGGCTGGCTCCTGCCTCCCAGAAGCCTCTGCAGGCCCAAAACTGCCTCTCGTGGGCCTCTTAGGCCTGGCTCCTGCCTGTGGTAGGCCCCTCCAGGCCCAGCGTCTGCCTCCCAGTGGACCCTCCAGGCCCAGCTCTTGGCCTCAGCATGGCCTCCTCTCAGGCTCAGCTCCTGTGTTTTGGGCAGCCTGTATCTACAGGCCCAGCTCTGGCCTCCCAGTGGCCTCTTTAGGCAAAGCTGGTGCCTCCCTGGCGACCTTATCATGCTCAACGTTGGCTTTCTGGCATCTCTCCCAGACCAGAATGTTCTCAAGTGGACCTCTCTAGGCCCAGCTCTTCCTCCTGGCTGCATCTACAGGCCCAACTCCTGCCTCGCAACAACCACATTTTGCCCAGCTCCGCCCAGCTCCTGGCAGCCTCTGTAGGCCCCAACCTTCCTCAAGCTTGGGCTTTCCTCAGGCCCACCTTTGGCCTCCCAGTGGCCTAGACAGCCCCAGCTCCTGCCTGACAACAGCCTCTCCAGG